>VZTI01005570.1:1033193-1115377 GCA_013397865.1 Struthidea cinerea
TTTTTTGTTTGTTTGTTTTGTTTTTTTTTCCCCAGAATGTCTCAGTTTGATAACCCTTCCTAAAAGGCAAGAAAAAAAATAACACACAAAACTAGACCCAAATTTCTCAGTCCATTCCGTTTAGTTCATTGCTCTCAAAAACTGTAACTTTACTCGAAGATTAAAATAGAAAGAAAAAACTTTTGTCAAAAGAAATCCAGAACACCCCGGGGTTCAGCATTGGTACTTATGATCCCATATAATTAAAGAAAAACATTAAAAAGGAATTCTGGAGAAATAGGCTGCTCCATTAGAGGCTGTATTTACAAACAGCTTGATTCCCCATAATTGGATTACATCTTTTAGCTCATCAGTTCTGTAGAGGCCCTTAAGACATTTTTCTTGTTATTTTGTGTATTGCATACCCAGTACAAAGAACATACAGATGTTACAGAATATACCAACCACCTAGAAAGACATGACAAATGTCTTCAGTGCAGCCAATTCCCCTCTCAGGAGGACTCTGATTCTTGGGTACGTCTCTTAGTGTTTGCACTGCTAAGGATAAAACACGATGTGCACCGGAGAAACAAACATTTACATAAGCCTGTATGTCCCTGTGGCTACACACAGGAGCTTGTAAATGTGGGTTCCACAACAGCAATACCTTCAGTCAGCTTTTTGACAGCTATATCTCCATGAAGAAATGTTCAGGCATTAAAAGACTTTTGGTAGCAGGCGATAAGCAGCAGTTTTACTTCATTGCAAGGGAAACCAGGCAGTTTGGGGTAGTCTCAGGTTAAAACTCCTTTTATGAATATTTGCTAGCAGGAGCATTCTTAAACCATTCCAGCAGATATTCCTTCCCTATCCCTGACTCCTCTCTTGCACCCACCACATTAACATGAGGTTAGTGGAGTTACTCACAAATTAACATCGTTACAAATAAGAAGAGAATGAGTTTAAAGTTTTTCTATGTCTCATTATGTGACACAGATTTTTAGTCACATACCTGGTTTCCCTGTTGAAAACAAAGCAAAATTCTCCATCTAGCTACTAAGATAGGGGCTTTTTGAAGCTCATTCTGTCTATGATCATCTTATGTTCAAGAAATTCCATCAGAACAAAGTATCTACATTAATATGTGAACAAAAGAATAGAAAATATCTTCTATTTGGTATAGAATGTTTATAACATATATCTTTATTATCTCTTGTGACTTTCAAAGACTGTCATATCTTTACTGGAAAACTCAAAAAGTAAGGGTGACATTTGCAACCTATGCATATAAGCTACTTTATACCATGGCAGAACATAGGCCTGACCTCTCTTTTCTGTGAATGCAGACATGGAATTTCTGAAACTCTGATAAGGCCTGCAAAGTGTCATGCTTTGGCAATTTTGGAAAAGTCAAAACTACGTCTGTCACTGAGGTCTGAAAATAAACAAACAAACAAACAACCTAACACGGAGACATAAGAGACTATGTTCTAACTTTTCCACATTAAAAAAACCCCAACACCAAAACCCCAAACAAAAGAAAAACAACCCCTGTACTTAGAAAATATCTTCGATAGAGTGTAAATCACATCTAGGCTGGGAAGATGCCATTTCATGAACCAGAGAAGAGCAACCAATTTTGGCTGTGAACAACTAAAGTCAGGCAGCTAAATCTACTTGTGGACAGGCCTTGCCTGTATCAATAAAAATATCTTCTGAACACAAAAATGATGCAAAGTAATGGTGTTAGTCATACAAAATCAAGGCGGGTACATAAATAAATCATGGATGGATCAGAGCCATAAATATTTGAGTAGGTGTTTCTGTGTTTAAACACTTACTGAAAACTACTGCAAAAATCTGACCTGAACATGATACAACTTCCATTTCGGAAATAATGACAGTATCTTCATGTTCTGCAGGAAGATAAAAACAAAGCTTCTTCAGGCTTTTTTTTTAATACGTAACTCCTCTAGTCCCCAAAATAATCAGAAAAACAGTATCCATCTGATTAAAGTAGTTATCATAGTCAAATCTTGCTTTATCTTCTTCATAAACTTTTTCCAAAATTCTCCCATTAAAAAGAAAGTAGTTAAGGAACTTGTGAAAAAAAGGATCACTCTTTCAAAGCTCCCCACTGTATAGAATTTGCAGTCTATATACTACAACAAATATATATGAAGCCAACTTTCAGCTTCAACAACCTCAGGTTTCCTGAGGTGCCACTTCCCATCACCAAAACAATGTCTGTGGGTTGTTTTTCAGGAGCATTACTGGCCCATTTTGTATGACATGAAATATAAGGCACCATCCAACATTTTTCATTGCCTTTTTCCTTCAAATTGCCACATTTGGTATAATGGTCATGGTGACCAGATCACACACTAGCAAGGAAGGGTAGTTTGATGTTCTTCTTCTAAACACTCTTAAATGTTCCCAAAATAATCTGGGACTTAATGGGAGTTAAATTTTGTTAAAGTTATGAAATCTTTCTGAATACGCATATGTACATTATGTAGGAAATTCACTTTACTGGTCAGCTCTGGCAAACTAAGTGCATCCAGAGCTTTTAAAGTCTAAACTTTAAATAATGAGTGGCAGCATTCAATCCACTGAAGGATGTATCCTATGGAAACACAAAGCAGTAGTTTTCCCACATGATTTAAAACAAGGTGGGATCTGATTTCCAGTTCTTAAAATTATTACAATTCATGGCTTAGAGCAAGAGAGAAAGGGAAGAGAGAATTCAGAAAAGAAATTGCAACAAGTGAAGCAATAAAATAGTAAATACTGTATCTCTTTTTTCTCCTTCGCTACACACTTCCTCTACTTTACCAGCTTGGAATTCAGTGCTACAATCTTGCTTTAGGTATTGGATCTAATTGCAATAGCAGCTGGTAACAATTTCTCAGCTCTACTGTATGCACAGGATATAACAGGGTATAAAATTAAAGAGCGCTGCTTCTGGCAAGCAGGCACAGCGGCAGTTTTATTGCTGGGCTGGGGTCAGGGTTCTGTGAGCCCAAGAACACAGCCACATGCTGGGAAAATGCCATTCAAATTCCTGACAGGTACGGGCACTGAGGGTAGACCTTGGCACAGACAGCGTGGCAGGATGGAGAGCTGAAGTCCCTGGATGAAACCACAGCCAGGGGACAAAGCTGCGCAGGAAGAAACGTTGAATAATGATCTCATTCAAAGTGTCGATGGCTGCAAGGGGTGGAAACAATATTTTTTTTAAAACACATTATTTTGCTAACAGACATTGATATTTAGAACCAAGCAGATACTGCTTTTCATATTGACAGAGAGATCTCGTATAAGCTACATGGTTAATTCCACTGTATGGCACACTGCTGAGGCCAGAACAGAGCAGCACCCCTCAGCATGGGCAACTCAGATGTTACAGTACTGAATTATGAAAGGTTATAACCCCTCCAGAATAAGAAAACCATCAAAATATCCCCCCAAAAATAAACTATTGAGTCAGTGAAGTAAACTATGACGTGACTCTGAAAAATAACACCAGCTTTGACTGGCATTTTTGTGGTGTTTTTAGATCTTAAAAATGCAAACATGTGATCACTGGAGTGTTAAAATCATGTTTTCCCCAAATCTAGAGCCCCTCTGCCAGCTATACGACATCCTGGACATTCTGCTCCAGTAAAGTTGGCTTTATGCTTTAGTAAATTAAGAGATCTAGGAATAGAAATGCTGGACAAAACAACTAAAATGCAACCTGTAAAACAGACAGTACTCTGCATGCCTGAACCAAGAGACAGTCAAGCAAAGGGCTACCACCGAAAAGTTCAGACAGGCCACAGATACTGTTGATAATGTCTAATTTACTTTCCAATTCAGGATCCATTGTACCAATAGGTCACAGTTTTCTAAAGAAAATTTTCTTGTGAGGTACGTTGTGTCAGATACAAGAGAGGCAGCATCGAAATTTCTGCTAGTGGCAAATGGCGGTGAAAAATTTAAAGGCAACACCTTCCATTAGACCAGGAAGAAGTAAAGAGTAAAGATCACCTTGAACTGCGGTCCAATGACAGACAAAGAGAGCAGCCCCTAAGCCAGCGGGGGGCTGCTGGGCACGTCCTTCTTTCCCAAAATCTATTCTTTAAGTCATGCTGCGCAGGCTGATTGCAAAATTCACCTAGGATGACAGGATTTTCAGGTTTTTCACAAAGCGAAATGCAGCTAATTCCGGAACTGATCGCCAAAACCCAAGTGAGTGTAAGGCAGACGTCAGCTTTTCCTAGGAGAAGACAGACAGCTCTGTGAGAGAATTAAGTGGAGTCAATATTTCTGAAAAGCAGAAAAATTGAGGGATAGAAAGAAATATGTGTGCAGTCTCTAACAGAGACCTGCTGTGGGAAGAATAGTTTAGGGGACAGATTTTGGGACTGTGTATCAGGACACCTGGGCTTAATTTTGGTTATGGCACAGATTACCTCCTTGCCAGGAAGATATCCTTCTTTGCTTTGTCTCTTGAAATGTAATTCAGAGGAAACAAACATTACGATACATACCAATTACCCCACTGGAGGCAAGAGAAATATTTCTAGCAAAAGATTTTTCATTCGTCCATAATGGGACACTTAGACCATTATAAGTTTGCTTATTTCGGCCTCAGCCAAAGGACTGCTTCATGGGAAAATGGTCCCAAGAATCTGCTTCTGATTACACAGTTCTATTTCCTGTCTACTCATTGGGATCAATGCACGGAAAACCAGATCCCCATTCTGTTTCAATCTTAAAAGCCTACCGGCTTTCCAGGTTTTATTCCAGCAGTATATTTATTTTTTGGCTTTTAAGTTCAATATTAAATATAGGTGTATTGTGTAAATTCAGAGCGGGGGTAGGTTTCTGAAAGAAAAGGGGAATTTTTTCAAAGGTAGGAAAAAATTCAGTTGCAGAAAGTTTGAAATTTTTGTTTGAATAGAGTCTGTTGGGCTCCCTCTCTTACAACATTAACATTTTTAAAAAATGCATTTTGCTGCTGCATTTACCCTGATTTCATCTGTGATAAATTGCTCTGAGGGAACAACCACAAGGTATCAAGTTTCAAAAAGTCCTTACCAGATCATGGTAAAAGGCTTGGTGTCCCCAGCCTTACTGAACTCGGTGTCTGTGGTTTCCTGGGACAGAACCTTTCCATGGTACCAGAGTATGCTCTGATACAGGAGCACCACACAGATCTTTATTTTGGGAGAACAAGCTTTAAGACTCCATTTGCACCAAAAGTCAACTTTCATATTTCTACTCACACTGAAGTCTGTTGCCTTCCTAGTGAGTGTGGGCAAATGGTTTGTAGGAAAGAAACACCTCCCATATGTTCTGAATTTCAATTCAGTGAGAGCGTAATTTGTTTAGCTTTGGTGAGGTCTCAGCTGGAATAACACATCCAACTTGGGAAGCGATGACAAAGATGAATGACCAAACAAATTAGTGTTGATTAGTCTAAAGAAAGGAGATGAAATGTCTAACAGTCCTAAAAATTCTAAAAAGAATGCAGAGAGGAATGGAAGTACCTGCTCTATATTTAGAATTAGACAAGAAGTTTTAGGTTTAAAGCACATGAAAGAAGATCCAAAATAGGTGGTAAGCAAGAAAGATTTTAATAGTGAAGGCTTGTTTCATTAGCAGTTCTTGAAACCTTCAATGGGAGAACATGGTTGAAAAACTGTCAGGAGAAACTCAGGTTGGCCCAAAGAGGGACCAGCCCATTGTTATCTGCATCTCCCCCTCATGCTTCCCGAAGTGGAATTGTCCACCCTTTTACAATCTCCCAGTGTGAAACCCTGATTCTAATGTTAGCTTTCTTTTGAATAATCTGATTAAATTGTCTGAATGTTTTGTTTCCATAGTATGAATGAGACTAAAATATGCATGAAGTACAAAAATATAAAAAAAATAATATATCGCCTGCAGTACAAAATACATACCTTTTACCACACAACTATAAACTTCAGTTACTGCTTGTAGTTTAGCAGGTACAAAAAGTCATGCACACAAATGCTTCAAAAGCTTTTTCCAAAAGCCCCTTCATCAATTTACAGCAGATGCTGAGTGTTAAACCTCCTTTGTTTGTGTTTGGTATTATTCTACCAATACTATAATTTTGGTATTATATTGTTGGTATACTATACTACCAATATTATAAGTATTGTATTGTAAAAAAAACCAAAATAAATAAATAAGAAAAGAATCATGGAAAAACTATGACAGTAAAACGCTGTACAATTTTCTGTAGGTTATAATCAGATATTTATTCTTTTTCCTCTGAAAGTTGAGATTTTATATTCAGTGATTTCAAATTCCAGCACCTTAATCTCATATAAACATTTACAAATCAGAACAAAATCTGCAAAATATTAAATAAACAGCTCTATTTTTATAATGATAATTTTTTGTATTTTTCTACCCTAACATAGCAGAGATACTTTTCTCAAAAAGAGTCATGAGATCCAACATACACTGCTAGAGGCATTTTTGCTAAATTAACTAAAGAACACCAGTAACTAATCAACATGAGAGTAAATCTAAGGAAAAGGTTGATAACTTATTTGAAATATAACACTTTATCTTCAGGAGGGAAACAATCCATAAAGTTTAAGAGTAATCAAGCCAGCAGTCCCACAATAGGGTTTAAATCAATAACTGTAAACTTCCTGCAGGTAGATTACAAAACACAATAAAGCACCATAAGTATATGTAATATAGAAGTTTGTTTAGCTAACTCCACAGTCCCCAAGAAGAGTTCAGCTTCTTTTTTCCACTTTTATTTAAAACTCATGAATACAATGGATGTGCTGATGGCAATTTTTAGGTGAGGAATTAAACTTTAATTTTCAATATTTTGTTGGCTTTTACTGAGAATTGTTCTGCAGTTTTTCCACCTTTGTATGCATCTGACTGAAGAGGAAGGCTGCTTTGCAGACAGTGAGGGCAAACCTCAAACCTCACCCTTCTTACACGTGAGGATTCAAGAAACACCTCTACGTTAATCACTTAGCAGGCATTAGAAGCTTCCTGCCTGTGCCTAAAGCCACTATGGGGACTACACCTCCATCTGCAGAAGAACAAAATTATCTGAAGGAGTCATAAGTGGTCAGCAGCAGATCCAGAATTCTAAAGGCAGTTATATGTTGTCAGTGGTGTCAAGGAAAGCTTCACAACATTTTAGCTGAAACAAATAATGAAAGGACAATGCCTTTCTACCAATGCCACCAACTTCCTACAGTGCTTCCTTATAAAATTCACTTCTCCACTAATGGCATAATTTTCATTTCTCATTGGTCCTTAACCTAATTCTTAATCCCAAATGCTTTTAAATATTTAATTAATTACCTAATTTAAGATGTTTATCAATTACTATAAAAATATATAAGTAAATTCTTCTTTCCGTTTTTCTAGATATTTTTGTAATAACCTCTGTAAGTTGCAAAGTCTCTTCATAATGTTTGATCTAATTCACCAAAATGTCTTGAACTCCTTTGAAAGTTTCAGATTTACTTCACTGAAAAATATTTCCTAGCAGGGAGTCTTTAAAATCCCCATGCCTTAAATATTTTCAAATGCCAGAGTCCCTTCCTAAGCATAGTAGATAAATAGAAATTACAGCTCTGTGTGTGTGTGTGTGTATATATATATATGAATACATATATATATATGCAAAATTAGCAGCTCTTTTTTTGCAGTTTTCAACCTCCAAAACAGCTGAATTCCACACAATAAATTTAGACTTTAGTTGGACTACCTCACTTGTTTTTATAGTGGCCTAAGTGTTTTCTCTCTTCAGACTGTCTCTTAAAAATCTCTTCCATAAATTCATGCTGCTTCTTTTGTTTTATGCAAATGAGAGACATTTTTCATTAAGTAAATGTTAGCTATGAAAAGGAAGGAGTTGAGAAGGAGGAAGAGATTTGGTGAAGGGAATGATATAAATATTTTTGTCACGGATATCTCTCTTCATGTTTTATGCCATATTTGCTGCTTCTGTATAGATCAGTATTTAACACTCTCATATTGCTTGAACTGCTTCATGGTTGATATTAATTCCTTCACTGCTTGTTCCATTGATTTGGAAAACAGTTCTAGGGATTAAAAAGCCATTTGAAAATAAGTGAAAATACATCTAGAAATTATTCTATTGACATATTCTGTTTTCAACAGAGGTGGTGTGGGTTTGGGCTGATTCTCCTTTCTTTTCTTCCTCTTCTTTTGAAAACCGTTGCGAGACAAAATAATTAAAAAGGTGTTTGCCCTTGCTACTTAATCCCCACATGAAAATCATGATGTGCTAGGGACACCGTAATCACCATAAGTATCTAGAAGTGATTTTGAATAATCAGCACCAGGTTTGTCATAACTATTCATTAAGGGCGTAAAAAGATGGGATTAGGCATTCTGATCCGTCCCACTGAGAAGAGGGCTGGAGGAAACACTTTGCTGTGTATTGAGCTCAACTCAGAAAGAAGCACAAGTCCTGTCAGGGGAAAATCATGGCTGCTGACTCTTCCTTATAGAGTGAATGAGAAAACAATAATCAACACATGGTTGAACTCCTCATGTTCAAGAATCTCTTCCAGCGTTGGAGGGAAGACATGATCTCATAAGAGCACAGGGTCTCTTCCCTCTGCCCTGCACCTTAACTGAGCTTCTTGCATGTCAGGACCAGCCTTGCTCAGAGCCTCCTTACACTTGGAAATTCTTTGAGTAGAAAAAACACATGGGAAAGCATCACAGCGTGAGCTATGAGACTTCAATGAATATATTCAGTCTGCTGCAATACTGTCCAACCTTTAACCACTGCCAAATTCCCAGAATGAAATAAAAAACAATAAAAAAATCATTATCTCCGTGATTCCTGTATCTTGTACAAAGGAAAACAAGACATATTTAATGCACAGAAAAGTGCCACTAAATGCTTGCAGGTATAAGGAGATACATTTAAAATTTAAGCAAGCTCCTTGAACTTTAAATTAACCTGTGTTCAACATGTGCTGTCAGAATTTAGTACTGCTATATGAGTTACATGCCTGCTTTTTAACAGGCATTTAGCTTAGCACTAGGTTTTGGGTGGGTTAATAGGTAATAAGCAAAGGAGAATATCAAAGCCTCAAATTAAATAAAATAAAGGCTGTCTTCAGAGACTGAGGCAATTTGATGAGAATAAAAGATATCTTTCATATAAAACAAGACAGGTGTGTGCCACAAAAGCTAAAATAGCATAAAAAGAACTTATTTCCACTAAAAAAACCTCTGCTTCCTAAAGAATCACTGATTCCTTAGACAGCCTAGACAACTTTATTTCTCTCCCAGTTCATTTCTTTTTTTATATCCTGTGGGGTGCAGTAGTTCAATACAGCCAAGCACTTTTATATTTCCCTAATGCCTGGGTTCCCCGCATTAATATCCCAATGGGATATAGCGTTACTGAACTGCTTCTGCTGCACTTTACTGGTGAAAAAGAAAAATTACTCTATTTTCTGCTAAGGAAGAAGAAAGAGCTTTAGGTATTTCAGTTACTAAACATTTGAAAATTTATTCTCGTTGTCTGAAAATTTGAAAGAGTTATCCATTTCTATCAGTTTTAAGGTGAGATTTCATCCTCTAAACCTAGTAAATAAACCAGGCTTTTAAAGAGAGCCTTAGGGATCTAAATTTTGCCTATGTGCGTCTGAAAAGACCCACCTAGTTCCAACTCTGAAAATGCTTCACTTGTTTTTTCCTAAAATTTCCAAAAAGTTTTTTGATGCATCTTCACAACTGTTCAGCTTTGAAAGGCTCTCTCACAGTTCTCCATCAGGAGCCATTAACCTAACATTGCTATAGCTTGAGCTTCCATAGCCTGGTTTGGTAAATATTTGCAGGCTATGCCCAAACCAAACCAGCCAGGACTGGGATTTCTATGAATTCTAGCTGCACTCCAGAGTAATTTTTAATTTGAAGTGCTGATACGCAGTATACACAGAACCCATACTTAGAATACATGGTCACAACAAAAAGCAGAGCTGAAAATCACTTATACTGTATTTTCCACCATTTGGAGTGTGCTGCTTTTGGCTAGGGCAGAGTTCATTTTCTCAGCAGGAACTGGTATAGGCTGTGCTTTGGATCTGTGCTGAACACAGAGGTGATAATACCACTGTATTATCACTCTTACCACTCTAAGAGATGTTTTTGTTATTGCTGAGCAGAGCTTGCACAGAGCCATGCAAGCCACAGGTTTGCTTACATGCACACCTTTTTCTTTCCCTATTAAACTCTCTTTATACCAGGCAATGAGTTTTCTCACTTTTACCCTTTGTTTTTTCTTTTCCTCTCCTGGAAAGTAGAAGTGCATTTGAAATTGCTCGTGGGACCTTAAACCAGGACTCTCAGTCAAGCTTTTTAAATGCTGATCTCTTAACACCGCAAGCAAAGGCAGTTACGGAATTCCGTACTTCAATCTTTGTAGCCCCTTTTTTGCCTTGTGTCATTCTTCCAAGTTGTCACCTGTGGAAATTACTCTACTGGAAATGTATAGCACCATATAGCTGAAGGGAACTACCTGCACAGAGGATCTAAATCCCTACCTATTCCACCAATATGGATGGGTTTTACTAATACATGTCTTTTTGTTCAATTTTTCGGCTGGATTACTTTATTATAAATTAAACTTCCAATGTTCCTTTGTGTGGAATTATTTCTCCTGTCATGCTTCCAGTAGCTGTTGTACTTAAATAGGAATTTAATGAAAGGAAATGCACAGCAAGCCAGCCATAAACTCCTTCAGTGCCCCGCACTGTAAGGAGGCCCAGGTTTCTGATGACTACTTCTATCTCAGAACATCCTTAAGATCAACTGTAGTGACCACCCGTCACAGCAATCCTCTGACATATCTCTGAAAGTCCAGTTCTCCATTAGTCTGTAAAGTAACACGATGAAGTAGAAAAGGATGGATTATCTTGAACTATTAACTGTAATCCGGGACACAGAGCATTGTAAACCTTTTATTATATCAGACAGCAAGAGCTGTATAGAAAGGAAAAACCAAAAAAGGAAGAAGTAACTAATTGTAAAGTAAACATTTTTTAGTAAATGTATTTTATATATTAATTTATTTACCTATATAAATTAAATAAAAGTGAATCCCAGTGTGTGGATTAAAACTATACATCTCTGAATGCACAAAGTTTTACTTATAAGGACTGACTTCCAGTACTGCCGATTAGCTGCAACTCTTGGCGTGTTTCAGTAGATCTGCTAGAAACCTCTGGCATGGCAGGTTCATAACTTTACTGCCTCTGCAATCTCTCCTGAGCTTAAAAGCAATTGATGCCAATAATACAGCATTCAACAACACTGCTGACTAGAAGACTCTGCCCTTATAAAGCAGGGCAAGGAATAATTGAATCACTAAGAGACATTCAGATGGAAACAGTTCACAAACAGAAGACAGAAGGGAATAAGTCTGACCCTGCCGTTAGAAAGGGAACATTTTTGTAGCAGAAAGACTTCCTGAAGTCTGCAGCTCCTAATGCCCCAGCACCTCTTCCCGCGCATTTTGTGCACGGCTCAGTCACTCCACATGGTCCTGGATAAGCACAGCACAGCTCTGGAGGGGCTGTGGGGACACACGGTTCACTGAGAGCAGTTGTTCGACAGCTGGATCAGGCCCCAGCAATCATGAAACATTTACACTCTCCGTTCCTGCAGAGTTCACAGTACATTTACACTCTGTATATTCAGCCCCCACGGGTCATAAACCAACGTACTATGACAACTTTAAGACCCACAAGAAAGGCAAGCTACGATGCAGCTTTGGAAGACAACAGAAAGAAATCCCAAACACAAGACTATTACCAAAATCCTAAAACAATACCGGAAGGAGAAACTTGGTGTGTCTGCTAGGACAAATTTCACAAACCAGATATATATTTCACAAACCAAGGTTTATTGCTTAGCAGAGGTTCATGCTAAGCAATCCATGCTAATTTGCAATAAAGTATTTCTGACTGTAACATTTTCTCAAGAATTAATTTTAACTCAGCCAATTTTTCAGCCTTTAACATTTTCTCTAGTTACAACAGAAACAGAATTAAGTTAATTCTTGAAAGTAACTCACAATTCCTCATGATGGACTACTATCTCTAAAAATGAGATAAGGAAAATACAGAGGGGGATTTCATATAATCCATGTAATTCAAATAAACTAAATAATTAATATAATAAAAGATACATCCAACTCCCATGGAAGGATTTACTATCTCCCTTGCAATTTACATCCCTTAATAGAAGAAAATTTTGCAGACCATTTAAAGATTCCTGAGGATTTCACAGTAGCTGTTGCAAACTCAGGGTAATATAAATTTAGAGATAATGGACGAACTGTACTGTAAGTCAAATAGGTGGACAGATGAACAATTTTGGAAAAGGAGGACCTTGCCATCATCCTTCCAAAAGACAGGATAAATACACTCCATGTCTAACCAGACTTATCAGGATCTTATGAAATATTGAAATCCTCTCGGAAACATTTACCTGTTTTCTGACCAGCTTTATTCTTAACCTGTAATTTTCTAAGATAAAATTATATTGTAGGCTTCCCTAAATTCGCTAGATTATTTCTTATGATAAAAATTTTGGATTTGTTTTACAGATACTTGAGTAACTGGATCCACTGATTTTGAGTGGTTGACATACACTTTACATTCCACCCTTCCCCATCTCCTTGTATGCTTTACAGAAACTTGTATTCAGGAACAAGAATACATTTTGTAAATATTAAGTGTCATTTCCACTTTTCCTAAGCAATGCTTTTTTACATTTACAAAAATACACTACTATGTAATGTCTACTTTATTTTACACAACAGAGTAGTTTTAGCATTGCCAGAGATGAATGCAAGATTCCCCGCACCACCCACAGAAAAGTGACTCAGTATAATTACAGAGACACCACTAGTAGTGTTGAGAAGATAGACACTTGCTACGCCTCTCTAATTACTGGGTTGCAGCAATATGATTAGCAGCAGTGCTGCCAGTTGGTGCCATTATTACAAAATGACAACATCATAGTGTGGACAACTGGCCTCAGATGGCTTCTGTTAGATACACTGGGCAATAGCCATCACTATTGGCAATTTCTGTTAATTTAGTCTAGGTTTGAATTATTTACATAAAGAAGCAATAATGTCGGTTATTATTGTGTTATACTCTGACATCTCTAAAATATGTATTCCTCTCTAACAAATGGGCAGGCTGAAAATCAACACTGTACTATATGCTTAATACCACAAGAAGTTTGGGTGTTTTCAGGTCTTTTTCCTGCATTTTCCTGGCTTACTCTACGTGTCCATGCAGCAATTACTCTCTGTATGAAAGCACATCTCTGGCTTTCTAAGTATTTTTCCACCATTTTAGTCTCTCTACATGAAACAAGAGTCTGTTGTTTACAGGTTAGGTCTACAATACAGCCTCAGTAGCTTTTGGAGAAATAATCCTGTCTTTGAGTCCTGTGTTGCTATTCCCAGTGCCTGAGACAGTAATTTCAAAACTCCCTCCAAACCATTGAGTGTCCACATTCCTTTTTGCACTCCAGCATCCCTTGCTGTAAAACATCATCTGAAGGAATTTCCTACTCTGCAAGAGACCATACAGGTGTGTCTTTGAGCTGGGTATGTATTCAGTGCTATGATTCTGTGAATCTCTTAATAACCCAAGAAATGGGCTAGGAAAGTCTGCATGGCTGAGAATTGACAGAAAGGATTCAGCAGCTGAAAACCGACTGAAATTCAATTCTCTGGCTAGAAAAGCAGTGGAGAAATTAATTTTAAAAAATAATTGACTTAGTAAATAAATTGCTTTAGCTCATTAGTAATATTGAATGAGTGAGCTCACTGGCATTTTTAATTGAATAGGAGCAGAGTCACACATGAAAGAAAATCACCCCTCACAAGCAGTACCCTTATGAACAGTCCTCAGTCCCAGACTCGAGAATGTTAACTGTCTTTGAAAGCCCACAGAAAAAATGCAAATAAAGACTTCAAAAACCATCGCAAAAATTATATCATAATAGACTGATTAAAATATCTTTTCTCCTCTCCTTCTCAACAAAGAAATGTGCATTTTGTTCTACTGACCACTGCTCGCAAGTGTCAACTATGGTGCCATTTAAAATTTACAAAAGTATTTTCTTCTTAGTCCTGAATTTCAGTGTCCTTCCCCTTTCCTAGTTCAATCCAGCAGAATCTCTCATACATTTTTTCAGGTTTTCAGAGGTAGCACAGAATTTCAGTTTTCTGACTGCTTCTCTGATGCATGCAGAGAATAAGACAGCTTTTGATTAAAGCCAATTTTAGTGTGAAGCCTGACCTGCAGGGCCACCGCAGCAGATACATCGCTCGTACACTGTGCCATAGCAGTAATGCTTCCATATATGTACAACTTTTACGAAGCTCTGTTTTGTAATGGTATTGGACATAGTAAATATTTGGAGACAAAAATCAGAAGTAGCTGCAGCTGACTATAAATACTTATTTCTGAATCATGCGACGCATATCCAAGAAGGAATGACACGCGCAGTGTTTGGAGTTGTGCGATGGCACAGCTCCCCGGCATGGCTGAGTATTGGGTGGGATGTGTGTGAAATTCTCACCTCCCACCATCCTGTCTTACACATTCACTCCAATCCCTACAGGAAAAGCAGGAGTCTAAGTATGGCAATAGTGAAACGATCAGAGCACATACAGGTCTATAAACATTTTTCAGGACAGAGGATTAACAAATAGAAAAGCCATAACACCAAATATGGTTTCTCAAGTTCTGTAAAAACCTAGCACTGGGAAGATCTGTATCTGCAACAATTTCTTTCCTCCAGCACAAACTTTGGAATCTCACAAGTAATGTAAGTTTAAATAAACCAGTTACAATGATGGAGGATGGAAGGGGGAAAAAATTGAAAAACAATCTTGCTCTTGTTATGCACAAGGTAGTCTATAGTTACTTACATACAATTCAAATTAGCATTCCAAAAATCAAGATATTTGCTCATCTTTTAGTCCAGGTTTTTCTGAAAACAATATGAGTGTGGAACCTTGGGGTACTTCTGAGAGAGACAGTTGCACTGGAGTTCCCCTTCCCTGGAATGCTGAAGAGCGTTGAGTCCTTTGCACTGGTCTATTACGAGATACCACTAAACTCACCTCATTCTTCCCTTCCCCTTCTTGGTCTCTACTTGTTTATAGAGACATGCAATGCCTCAGCTATTCATCCATGCTGTCCCTTCCAGTATAATCCATGGAGGTTCTGTTCAGTCCCATAGGGGGTGAATTTGGTGAGGCTGCCCAGCTGTGAGGACACAGACGTTATCCCTCACTACTCACTCCCTCGTATTGCCTGCCACAAGAATTTCAGAGAAGCAGGAGTTTCTGTAATACTAACTAATGCAAACACGCGTGAGTATCATTTGGCTTTGTGTTTTCCTTGTGATGTAAACCCAACTCTGTGTCTCTTTAAATGCCTCCTGTGAGGTACCACAAATTCCCTAACTTATATGTTAAAAGAGTGCACCGGTGTCCTAATAAAATTTAGCATATGAGTTAGATGGTAAGAGATTAACATAAAAATGAATTGCAAAAATCTGGAGAGTAAAAAAAAAATTTGCATTGTACTGTCAAACCTCCAGTTTACGTTAAAATGTAATCCTAAAATTAAAACAGCACACAGCATCATTGTATGTCAACTTTCTTTTTACCCTGCAGTGTATTAAAAGTGTCCGGACTCTGGGGATAGAGAGTCGGAAGTTCACACAGCATGAATTTAACTCAAACTGCTGTGAGAAATTGGTGTTTTTCCTCTTTTACAAAAGCAAGCAGAAATGAAGAATAAAAGAAAGGTATTGCCCTGTCATAGAAAGAAGATAACTTATTCACTTTCTACCACACTTTAATGTGCAAATCAATCCTCATGCTGTTCTTTGCCAGTTTCCACCGTGTTAGTCACCCTGGAACAGCTGGGAGCTCTCCTGCTGCTCCACCTGGCATTGGCTTAGGATCAAATGGGGTCATCTGTCAAATAATATATGAGAAATAAATGGATGGAGGTCTTCCAAGGGGTGGAACTACCCCTGTTAGTTGGGTAGGTAAATTACAATTAAACAATGTAAGGCTCATTAGTTTGTTAATTAAAGATTATTAAATAAATTGTCTACCCACTAAAGGTAATTTTTAATTTTTTTTCCTAGATGCCTGCTCCAAATCTCATAAAAGGTAACTTCTAGGAATAAAAATTATTGTTTTCAGGTGGTTGAAAATCTCTGAGGTAATTTTAGTTTAAGAGTTCTTTCTATACATCTCACATTTCATCTAAACCAAAATAGTTTTGAATTTTAAATGATTTCTAGGGAAGATTTTTTTTTCGCCTTCACCATTAAACACACCACTTGGGTTTTCAAAATAATTTCAGAGTCTTTTTGGCTTTGTCAGAAATCTTATCTGTACTCTAAAGAGAGATGTGCAGACACCTGTAACAAAACCTCAATGCAAAGCACACGTTGCCCTATCCCAAGCATCTTTTAAAATTATGCTCCATCTTGATTCGATTGGATAACTCTCCTGATAGCCTTTATCTTTACCAGGAGCTCTTTTTTACCATTCTGTTGCTTTTCATTAAAGTGTTACCTTTCCCAAAGCAAACGGCCCCTCACCATCACTGAAACTCTGGGATATTTGCACAGGAATACTGAATGCAGGCTGTACACAGTGAACCAAGTGCAATTCAATACATCTGTGCTGATGCCAAACATTTTGCTCCAATATTCCAGCTCTAGCAGCTAGGGTCTTTTCCAAAATTCTAAATATGTATTATTTATATATATATTTATATATATTATAGAATTCTAAACAGTATTATTTCAGTGATTTATCACAATAATCTGGACATCTTAGTGCATGTCTCAGCTAGAACACCAGTTTTGTCACACTGAACACTAATTTGCTTAGAAATTCTGTCATGCTTAATCAAATTAAGCAAAATATCAAATAACCTCACTGAATTCAATGACACATCCGCTTCTCCTGTGGGAAACAATCAAAGCAACTTCCCATGTCACATAATTCCTTAGCAGCTTTGAATGCTACTCACATTTTCAAAGGGGAAGAAATTTAGATTCTTCAAAAGATCTTCACAGATACTGGATGCTTATATGTGATCTACATGTGTAATCTATCTTTAGGGCTAATTTAATAGCTGTTTGACTGAAATAATGAACTATTTACTGTAATTACGCATGTAGCACTGTTGTAAGTGCAATAAGGCACTTCGTGAAAACCATGTTGTGTAAAGCAGAGTCACTAAAGGAATCAATGGCCAGAGTTCAGCGTCACAGAACTAACACAAACACCTGTGGTTCAAGATTACATGAGAGCATTCTGTGCAGGCAGTGAGCACCCCTAACTTATGCCACATATTTATTTCTGCTGGGTGCTAAAGGAGTTCCAAAGCTTCCCAAAGCAAAGTTTTGACTCCATACAGAACACAAGTAAACACTAAATGACACAAAGGACATACTTATAGTCAGAACAGACGTGTGTGCATCATAATTGTTCATTTTTGCAGGCAAAAAATAAGCATATGTTAATGGCCTTGTGGGTGAAGTGTTCTTATAAATTTCACGGGTTTTTTTTGTGTGACATAACTTTCCATAAGAAATAGCTGGATAATAGGAAAAAGCTAGTATTCAGCTTTCTTTTTTTTTTTAATAAGTTTTATGATAACACAGCAAGAAAAAATGCCATATACGTTTGCTTTACAAAGGCACATAAACACAAGATAGGTGGGTTTGCATAGGTTTGACTTGACTTCCGCGAGCATTATGCCTAAGTAGAGACTAAAAAATAATGGAGCTTGAGGGTGCCCCGATTTCTCAGTGCCCCCTACTTCTTCCCAGTGATATACATAAGGCTAGATAAGGTTTCCCCCTGTAATTATCTTACCTTGTACAGCTCGCTTTCACTTCATAATTCTTTTCTCTATAAATCTAAGGTAATCCAAGTGTATGAATTTTTATACAATTGTTCCTGCTTATGATGCCACGGCTGTTCTTTTCTTTGTCCTTTACATAAGCAGCT
Source organism: Struthidea cinerea (assembly GCA_013397865.1). Lineage (NCBI taxonomy): Eukaryota > Metazoa > Chordata > Aves > Passeriformes > Corcoracidae > Struthidea > Struthidea cinerea. The sequence continues at coordinate 1,051,294 of VZTI01005570.1, forward strand.
GTGGAAATCCAGTCACGTAACACAACCAGCCTTGGGGAACAGTCAATGAGGAGTGGTACTTTCATCATTAGGCCATCAATTAGGTTCTAATTTGGCTTGATACTCTTGATTACATGTTCACTGCAGCATTACTGCTATTGGTTTTGTTTGACAAGTCAGCTGCAAAGCTGCTCGGGAGTTACCTGCAGGTCCTGACCTTGCATACATTGAAGTAAATGAAATACGTTGTGCTAAAAAGCTGGCAACAAATGAGGAAAGTCCAAACAGCAAAACTGTAGGGCCATCTCTCTGTGTGTCTCTCTCTGAAGATCCAGAAAAAGAGAGTGTACAAAAAAGTGCTTTTAATTACTTACTCATGTCTGTCTGTATGTAAAGGGTATATTTCTTATTATACTCTTTCAGGGCAGGGGAAGGAAGAAAGTAACTCTACTAATATCCTGAGTGTCCTCATCAGGATTTAAACTATAGGATCCTGAAGAAACATAAAGCTACATTCATTGTGAGGGAAAAAAAAAAAAATCTAAAGAAACTATAGCAGCAGTCTTGCTGACAAGGTAAAGTCACAATACTTTAGATCATTTTATCTCATGATGCATTGTTGTCTGCTGCAAGCCCTACGTATCCTGTCACAGATAACAGAAACTAGGAAAAATGAAATAAGGCTGAAGAAATAAGTTAAATAACACAGTAAACTCGCTGATAATGGGATCTGCTGTGACTGTGAGATAACTTCCTAAAGAAACTCACAATGACCTAGTTATTCAAAGAATGGAAAGCAGATGACCCTCGAAAATAGGACCATCTTTCTTCAAGCAGAGCATGCTGGGCTGCCTGGTATTTCTTAATCCTGAACATGACATCTGCAAAGCCAACTGGACAATTTTTTGTCTTTATCTTTTCTAACTAACACCTTTTCTGTCATTGAAAAACAGTGAGATTGCAGATGCCTTCAAAAAGTTGCTTGAGAAATTCTGGGAGAACCGTTGCTCTTCAATGTGATAAAGCAGTTTCAGAGATAAAATACCATCCAGGGAACATTCCTTATTGAGATCAGATTTTAAATTTGAGAACTACAAAATCTTTATCTTTTCTCCTGTGGCTTATTCAGCAGAGTGTTTATTATTAATACTCTAGCACTTACGAGCAAGAAAATATCTTCTGAACTCAATATGCTTCTGAAGAGGAAACACACCTATAAATGTATATCTCCCCGCTACTGATTTTTCCATTCCTTAAAGAACAAGCAACTTACTTGTGGCTTTAATTATCATTATGCTTCCCGAATATGTCAATTCTCTACTGTAGTTATTTTTCCACCGTACGATGTAGGCAGTAGAAAATGCAAGAGGGCAAAGAAAAGGAGGACTTCATCTGTCAAAACATAGTAAACTAAATTTTACTCAAAGAAAATTTTTGGGGTTAACCATGCAACATCTTTAAATGTTTGAAAGATTCTGGTTTAACACAAAAGCACAGGAAGTTTACTTGACATATTATTTCATGTTCTTACCATCTGTTGCTAAAATGTTGTTGGTATTGGTATTTTTTCCCACATTTTTACTAAAGGCTCTTTATAATGTTTGATTTTATTGTAACAAAATACTTTCTAATATTTCTTCCAAATTAAAACATCTAAAGCTAAAATATTCAGAAGAATATTTAAAAATATTTCTTAAATACACATTTTAATGAAATTTATATTTGATATTTGCACTGATCTCTTACTGTAGGTATCCTTATCCAGCAGCTTTTTAAAATAGGATTTATTTTTCCCTCTAACAAGACTTAAAATAATATCTGCCAAAATAATAGGAGTAATATTTGGACTCTGTTTCATGAAAATTACCTAAGAGTCTTTGATGAATATATCTTTTCTTTGTTCATTCCAGCAGATAAAATAAAAACCTCTAAGTGAAATCAGGAAGCTACAACCACCTGCCAGGAAGCAAAGATTCCAGCATTTATTATTATTGTGGTTTTATAAAGTGCTCGGTGTCTATCCTGCTGAAGACACCCACATTTTACAGCTCCAGACTCCAGTTTTTTGAAAGGGCAGGAGTAAATGACAGTGCTGAGAGCAAACCTGTACCCTGTATAGAGTTACTATTTAGTTTCAGATAACTTTCAGAAAAACTTTCAGTTTTTCACAGACTTTGTACTACTTCAGTATTAGTTCAGTGTCTCTAAGACACTCTTCATCTAAAGTATTTGCTTCATCCTCTTGGTGCAATAGGTACTCAGTTGCCATGGACTTAACTTCTCCCTATCACTCTATGGACAATTAAACCTCATTATGAATTATGCAGCTCTAAAATGTATACACACATATGTGTTTTAAATCACTGTGTCTTTGCTGATGATTTAATCTATTATACCTCTGTTTAGTAACAGCACCAAAAATTTGGTACTGTTTGTGATGGTTAAGTCACATGACATTAGAGGGCTGCCAGCATTATCAGGAGGCTAGGTGATTAATCCCCTTTTTGGAGACCAAAATCCCGTCATTTCAGACTGCACATGGCTTCAAAGGGTAGATCAATTTTTATAAAGGCACTGGGGATGCTTCTGCGTAGTGGCTGTGAGAGAATATTTTGTTTATGTTTCTTGCTTGTAAAGCAAATATGCAGTGATGCATTCCTTTTATCACTTTCAGTGCCCCTCACAATTTGTCCAGTAAAGCCCTCTGATGGAGGGGAAATATATCACAGTGGCACCTCCAGTACAGGAGCATGCACATGGCTGGCTCCTTGGGAAACAAGATCACCGTTCTCCCTCCCAATTCTCCCATATGTCATTCTAAAATCAAAGCAGGTTGTCAGGAAAAAAAGCTGCCTTCAACAGCTGCTTCTTAGGCACTAAATGCTTTAGGCCAGTCTCTTGAAAGAAAGGATTCCATGGGATTGAATTTGCAAGCATATGATTGATTGTTACAGTGAAACACACATGAAATATCTACCTGTGTTTAGAGAAGTATAGCTTCCTCCTACTGTCTTCGAAAAGCAGTGACCTTGGCATAACATTTAAAAAAATTATTAATGGGCAGTTAATGGCACTTACTCGTTGTTTCAGTTTGGCTGAGCTTTTGGGGACAGATTAGAGGTTTTAACACTTTCATTCTCTAAGTTGTGAGGCATTCACGGGAAAACTCCAAGTCACGCAGCTCTAATAGCTTGTATACAATACGTCTAGATAAGGAGATTTCATACAAGTAATTATCTGGTATTTGCAAAAACATCCAGAAGGTGTTTGATTACTTCCCCCTCACTCCCAACCTCACATCAATTTCTTCTTCATGGCCAGAGCATGCTGAATCTTTGTTACGCATTGAAGGATTACAAGGATTCCTCTTAGACTATTTTCTTAAAAAGGGCAAATTTGCTAAAATGTAGAAATGAGTTTCAAAAGTGGCAGAGGTGAAAACTGTCACACTTGGCCATTTCCAGAAATGCCCTTCTTTGGCACCCTTTGCTCCAGAGGAGGAAGGTGGCTTCCAGCAGAGTGTGTCTCCTGCTGCTTTTGGGCAGGCTGCCACGGGCACCGTGAGCCCATGCACACACTCTCTGAGGCAACGGATCATTTTGGCGGTGCCAGCGCACTTTGCGAGGTGTAATCCTATCAGGAATCCTACATGTGGTGCATATATTCCCTACTAAATGTACACTTCATCAGTGATTCTGAGTAGAATGGAAATGCACGAATTATGTAGGAGGGAAGCTTTCAAAACAGGAAACAGGTGTCAAAGTTGCACTACTTCTAACATTTAAAATCTCTTTTTCTTACAATATAATCACTTTAAACAAGCTCCAACTATGAAGCACTAAAACAGCATTTTAAAAGTGAAAATTCATTTTTTGCCTGCTTTGTCAGTTTTCTAATAACCTGATACATTAAATTCCTTGCAGAATTAATTAAGATACAGAATTTAAGCCTGATTAACAAATACCAATTTTATTCATGAAATCCTTGGTTTTAATTTTTAAATAGGAAACAAATTAAAGCTAAAACATGTAGAGCAGGAAATACAATCTCCTTTAATGTTCCAACCCATTCGTTTATTGCATTAATTTTAGAGTAATTGTACTTAACTTTTCCTCAGCTAGGTATCCTGGAACCTGAAGAAATTAGTGTATTCATACTACTAAGACATAGCACAGTGATGCTGTCTTTTTATTTATTTATTCATAAATTAAACTCTTTGCTCGTGCCTTAGTTCTTTTATTCGTTTATCCAACTGTAGACTTTTTTTCCTTCCATGCATAAAAATAATAAATTCTAGGGACAGGTCAAAGCATAAATGCCACACAAAATCTTCCAAGAATAAACTTAAATGCATCTCAAAGAATATATGTAATTTCCCTGCTCCAAGAAAAAATTTACTCAATGCATATAATTACATTTGCAGTCAACATGTATAGATGAAGAGTTGCATATAACTGGAAAAGAAATTCATTACTAGTAAAAAATACATCCTTCATATGAAAAATAGCTTTCTTCGTTGTTGAGGCTAAACACAGAATTCCCTGGACAACTCTCATGCATGGTTTTCCTTTGTGTGAATGATATGTTTATTCCTAGCAGGCACCCATTTAGTTTGGATGCAGAGAGGGCATGGGAGATAGCTTTACCTGCTGTGCCTGTGGAATTGCCTTCTTAGATCGCTGGGATTTAGAAATGCAGGCAGGCACCAGAGCTAAGCACAGCCTAAGCGGGCGTGGCTGTCTGCAGAGGGCCCCTGGCACTGAGCTGCCACCCTTGGTACCAGAGAAGTGCAGTCTAGCAGCATTTGGCCAATGCGAGACATCATGTGAGCACTCTGGAGCTGATGCTTTACCTCATATCCTGGCTCTACAGTACCTGGAATAGGTGGGTGTTGGCTGGGCACAGCACAGGAGCCCCACCATGCCCCAGTGAGGACTTGTCTGGGTGTGACTCTGGGTTTTCCCTTCCTGGTGCCTCAACCTGCACTTGTAGCTGGCAGGCAAGGAAGGTTTGCCTCAAGCTACTGTGTAGCTGAAACACAGTGGAGAGAACATGCATCTGAGACTTGAGTGAATGGCTGGGAGGGAAAACTAGAGTCTGATGATTTTGCATCTCTGCTTTTGCATCTCCAGGTCCAGCAGACTGACCTACAAACATACTCTGCTTGGTGCCCTACAGTCAGGTCCTCTAACAAGGCAGAAGGGTTTGCCCCGGTAAAAATTTACACATGCCAAAGAACCACAAAGAATAGAGCTTTTCTTAGAGCTGCATAAAACATATACAGACAAATAAAATCTATGTGAAATAAAGTCCTAATATGATTAATTAACCATCCTGATGTACTCTTCTGAGAAAAACCAGCAATAAATATTTGAGGTTTTTTACCAGACTTTTCTGTCATCTGATTTCCTCTCATTTCTCTCAAGGACTTAGGCATGTGAGAATGGCTTGCCCAGAGAGAGGGGGCTTTGTTTTTCCTGAAGTTTTAGCATGAGTTTTCTCTCCCACCTCAGCTAAAATTCATGTTCTTGCTTGATTACAAATGCAACAGAACGCATCAGTTTTCTCTTTACTAGTTTTAGGTTAAAAGCCAATAAGTTCTCATCTTTACCATGCAATATCCAGGGGCTAACAAACACCAAAAAACAACAACAAAAAAATTGCTAATGACACACAGAAATCACATCAACATATTTTGATTTGCAATAGTTCTGATTCAACCATGTAAAATTTTATAGGGGACTTCACTGAGTAGAACGAAGCATATACTGTATTAAAACCGAATACTATCAAACTCCTTTCAGATGCATAATCAGTTTGTACTTAACAGGACCCCAATTTGTTCTATACCCATTTTGCACAGGAGATATATTCAATTAATAGTCTTTCTCTAGATCTGAATTCTATGACCTAGTATTTATGAATTTGCTGCTTTTCTCTTTTTTAACCCCCCCTCCGTTCTTTTTTGAACCAACAAAACCTAGTAATTACTCCAAATGCTATTCTGTATGCTTCATAAAACAGATAAGGAAGCACCAGGTTGCCATTTATATTTGTTAAAATGAAAAATATCTCCTGGTTATCCTTTTGATGAATCCAGCTGTCAGAGAAATTAGCATGAACGGCTAACTCATGCAAAGAAGAACGCATAAATGAACAATAAATTATACAACAAATAAAATACATCATTTATATTTATTAGGAGCCTAATTCCGGATGCTCTTACCCATCACAGCATCCCTACTCAATTCAAATACTAAATAGAAATATAGGCATTGTCGTATTGGATCAGGACATGTTATTCCATCTCTGAAAATGGTAGCATCATATAGTAATTTTAGATGCAAATGGCATGGGAATAGGCCTTAAAAAACCCTGCAACATATAAACATAGAATTTATTCTGATCTCTAAAGACGCTGGTTTTACCCCAATGCTAAGATATATTGTCACTTCTATGAAAACTCTAAATGTACCTTACAGTCACAAAAATACACAGATCTTTTTTGACCCTTTAGCCTGTCCCAAAAGTCAATGAAAAGTCTTCCAAATTCCTTTTGCAGTGAGCTGCCAGTCTGTGCCACAAGGCACATCAGGCTTCCAGTCTTCTACTGGCCCACTACAGCTTTTCTCCAGATCCTTGCTCTAGGTTTTCTTCCTCTAAAATCAAAATCATGCATATGGCAGGGCAAAAAACTGGTGTGCACTCAGGACTTGCCACATAAATGGCTGGGAGAGAGCAAGAACATGCACCTAGACCAAAGCAAACCTGGCAGTGCTTTCGATGTCATCAGTTTAGATGCAGTTACCCTAATTTCGCCTTCTTTAATTTACAACGTAGAAACTTGTGTTGGGTTAAGCTTCAGTCACATCCCCAGGTAGCTGTAACACAGCAGTGTTTGTTCTGGTTCAGTATTCACCAAGGACATCAGCTACCTCTTATGCGAGCAAGTACCATGTATTTATTCCCACACCATCCTCACCTTGTTACTCAAGTCTTGATTCTGTCACTTGTCCTGCTGCAACAGAGATAATTTTGAAAATCCAGGGACTGTTATGCCTCCACCTTCCTTGCATAGAGGTACCATCAGCTGTCTTTTTATCCTATCCTCATTAGTACACAGGACGCAGCTACAAAACCTGCTAACAGTTTGTCTAGGTAAATGGGTTACGGAAATACGATGATCTTCAGTCAAAACCAGTGTCTAAAATATACCTGGTGGAGGCAGGAGCAAAAGCCTAATCAGGTAAAGAACATAAGCTAAGTTGTGGAATGGAGCCGTCTGAAAACTCAGTAAAATCAGTTTTTCATGGTGAGGAAAGTGAGAAAAGGGCCTTGGTGGCTACCACCATACATGTTGGACAGGAGCTGATGTCCGTATTCCACGGGTATTATATCATTGTCGAGAGCTGGATTAATATTAATGTCTCGAGCTTGTACAATTTTGTACCAGGGAAGCAGGGAGTATCACTGGATGGACTGACTTACATTTGGTATTGCCTGCTAGGCTGTGCCAAGCATTCTTCATTCAGTCTACTCAGGTAGCTGCTGTATATGTGCTGAAACTCTACAGATTTTGGCTTTATCAACTCTTGCACTAAGTAATTAATCACACCGTGGTCTAGTACCAGCTGTCAAGCCTTGAGAGAATTCCCAATCTATTTATTAACTAACATCCACCACCGTGATACCAAATTAAACAAAAAAAAAAAACTTTTCCTTAAATTATTTGATTATTTATACATTTTGTTAATAACTGAGAAGACACTTTTAAAATAAACCCAAAACCCTAACTATTCTTCCCATGAGCTAATATTTCTCTTCTGATCATTCGATATGCATGTATTTGAAGAAATTGTTTTTAATTCTTAAAGAAGCCTGTGGTGTTTCACTCAGGGTGCAGTTGGCTTACTCGGAGGACTAAACTCAGAAATGTATTATTCTGACAGCAGGAGCAGACAAGATGACAAGTCTTCTGTTGGCATGGCAACGCAACACTGAAACTGATTCAGATCTTTGGTAATGACAACAAAATATTCGCTTTGAAAAGTGTAGTAGTGAAGCATTATTTCATTCCACAATTTCTTATTTTGGGGTTAGATTTTTGTTGGTTATTTTTGGTTTTGTTTTGACAAACCCTTTAAACCATCCTGTTTCTACGCAGTCTGGTTTATTTGGATCAATATTGACACAACCTCTCTTCACTCTTTCTTTTCATAGTTTGACTGTGTTCCCACCTTGATGTTTACCATTGCTCCTGAAAACTGCAATTACAGACGGCTCTCAGTGTGCAAACTAATTAATTAACACCCTCAGCTTCTATTCAGAAGCCATCAGTGCCGTAATGGATGACTTCTGGAAACAGATATAGAAGCACTAGGGATTATGAGGTCTTTTTCTTTCAGTACATAACCATGCCACAAAAAACCTAACAAACAAAAACAACAACAACAAAAAAAAACAGGTAAGGATGATATTTTAGAAAACTTCATGTAACAGTACAGATCCTGAACTGACAGAAAGGGACAAAGCTCCAGTTAGAACTCATGAAGTCCATGATTTCAGTGAAACTGTATAGAAGAAAGGTAGTCTACACTAAGTTATATTTGATACATACTCAGCAAAAATATTTAAGATTTAAAAAAAAATAATACTGAAAAGCCCTTACAACATTGTGGACAAGCAACAATAAAGCCTTTTACAAAAGCATTATGGAACATAACACCACTTCCCTGTACACCTGCATTCTTCTTTTAATGTCAAGGGCCTTCTTTCCTGATTAGAACTGCCATTAATTTTATGGAAAACAGACGTGTCTCCCCGCCCGCCTTCTGTTGTCCCAGCTCCAAAGAACTCACCGGGGTCTGAACATGGCACACAAAGAAAGGAGAGGAAAAAACAAAATGCAGAAGGGCAGAGCAATTTTTCCAAATTCAAACAGGTAATGGGATAAGTTGAAACAGATGCTAGAACACCCAAGGAAAGACAACAAGGTTTCAGACCTCATTCTTTCCTGTGATTCAAGAGACCTTGCAATTAAAAACAAACAAACTAACAACCTGAATGAGAAAAAACACCATTATTCTGCCCATTTAATAGCTAATCATGGAAGCGTAACAAACTTTTCCAGTGTTTGAAAAGGTTTGCAAAAGACCCTTAAAATAGACTACAAAAACCATTGATAGCCTTACTTTTGGATACAAGTCATGGAACTGGGAAATTATTTGCATGCCTAAGCAGGAAACTGATGTTGGTCGGTTCAAAACCCATGATGTGAGTAGACTATTCCACTTCAAGCACTCACTACCAAAAATTACTGACACCTTACAGTTCGTTATGCTGATGTCTTTCATTTTCATCATTGCTTCCATTGGAAATAAAACTCCATGAGACTGGCATAGTGTTCTTTTCATTAGGAATGTGTTGGTTTTCTGTGAATAATTTACATCCATCATTTCGTGGTTTTGTCAATCACAGCACCGCAGACCGCAATACTGACAATTTTTTCCCTCATGCACACACCATTTTAGGAACGACTTTAGTAGGAGTTTTGGCAATTTAAGCACTGCAATTTGGAGACCAAGTCATGCTGGGAGTACTGACATCTAGTTTAAGAAATGACTTCTTTAACTACTGGTCTGGCTTCGAGGTGATTTTTCTGATGCAATTTTTTACTTTAATGCTTTTAGGAATGCACTTTCATATGGCTAACTTTTCATCATTTGTATTTGTCCCGTGTTCCAGTGTTACTAAATGAGATTCAGTTCAGAACTAAGGTTAGAAACAACACACAGAGTCAAAGGCAGGCTACAATAAAGAAAGGGTGAAAAAAGCCCATTCCCTGGAGCTCAAATCTCTCTCCTTCAAAGGCAGAACCACATCCTTTTAAAAATGTTATGTTATATGCGAAGCTACTGAACTTTGAAAACTGGATGCAATATGCTATTTATACTTAATTAGCTCTGTGTTTCATTTTTTTCTTTTACAGGTCCTTTGTCTGCCTATGTAAGTGCAAGCAAAACTCTGATTTTCTTAAGGGCTTGTGATCCCTGATATCATTTTTTAAGAAATACCTGTGTGATCCATCCCATTATGATATTCCATTATGCTTTTGACTTGGACTGAATTACATTAATGGGTTCCACTCACACCTCCCATCACACCTTCGCTGGTAAACAGAAACTCCCACAATAAAGGACAAGAAGGAAGAAATACAGAATTATCCTTCTATTTCTTGCAGTCATTTCCTTTCCTATCCATCACCACTTAGATATACCGCATAATTTTAAATCATTTATACCAATGCTAGTAGGAATCCAGAATAAAAATGCAGGCATTAGACAATTTCAAGAGCAAGGCTTTATAAGAACTAAAGGAGTACTAATGAAAAGAAAGTCCTCAGCTCCCTTTTGAAAGATACTTGAAAAGTTTTTCAGTTTATATTTTCTTACACCCTGTTTCATTTGCATCCAATTCTAAAAACCAAGCCTTTGGTGGAAAAAGCCAATGAGAAATTCTATACTTGTCAAAGAGTGAATATATTCATATATCCATAAAAAATAACAAGAGTTATTAATAGTCAGAGTTACCATGACTATTTACAGATATACATTTTTTACTTCTTCAAATATGCAATACAGAAAATACAGAAGTATTTTTATAAAGACTTTGAAATATACAATCTGTTCACATTAAGGTTATCTACCTGGTAGATATAAAGTAATATTTTTCATTGGAGGACAGAGATGAGCACAAAATTTCAACCTCTGAAAGAGCTGCTGCTACTCAGTAGCAGAGATGCAATGCTAGAGCAAATAAACTACCATTTTTATCTTTCTGACTGCAATTATCTTGTCTAATTTGGTTTAACAATTTGCAGCTCTAGTTTTCATGTATTGATAAAACCTGGTGAGGATTCTGTGTGAATATAACATCCTTCTTTTTTTTTTTTTTTTTTTTTTAACTTGAAATGGCTCCTGCACTGCTGGGAGTCTGGCCATTTCTAAACGACCATCAGAGTACACTCCTATATCCTCCCTTGACTGTATGTTTGTGAGAGACAGGCAGCATGCAACAATCTGCAAAATTGCACCATTAATGATTCTGTAGGAGTTGTGTTTTTCTATGAAAACAGGGACCTGATCAACGCCTTCAGCTCTGTTCAGTCAGAGGCAGAAAATGACACTGATCACCACAGAGAGAGAAAACCAGATGGGAAACCTTAAGGGTTGTGCCATGCTGGAATCAGCTCAGGCAAAGAGAGGCAAAGAGTGGATTCATGATGAATGAGGCATTGAAAATTGCACAGGGAACAAGGCACAAAAGGACCACTCCTAGCAGGTATGGAAACTCCGTCTGCAGCAATGAGAGACAGAGAGAGGCAGAAAGTACCCTAACAATAGCAGACTACAAAAGAACACTGGAAGGGGTTTGAGAATGAACTAAGAATAATCTAAGGTGAGAGGGGCATAAAGTCTTTATTATACTTTCTTAACATCCATTTCTTACCACTCACATATGAGCCCATTTTCTGAGCTTGTAGGCTTCCTTTAAAGATCACATTTTACAGTGCAAAGCTGCTCCAGGCCACTGAGAAATATTTTTCTCTTAACCCTTGCTGAGTCATACACCAAGCAGGACCCAGTCCTAGACGTTATTCTGAGGAGTCTTGTGTGAAAATTGCAGATACTGTAAGCTGGTACAATTTATCTCACACGTACTAAGACTTACTGATTTTGTATGTGATTGTTGCCAACAGAGAACTAATGTCCAAAAGGAGTTTGAGCATATCTTCAAGGTATAATGAAAGAAAGTGATCTCTGTTGAAGCAACCTGCTAGGAACTGCAGTTTTTGAACTTCATGAAAAGCAGCAATAATTTGAGAGCTAATGGGATACCATCAGGGAGTCTTCAAACTCCCAGGTAAGGCACTTTTTTGTTCTCAGCATGTTCTACAGCTAGAAGAGAAATATTATATTAGCTTGGACCCGAATCCTGAAAGGAACTCCGCATCAGCATCGATCTCGTTTCCCTGGAACAGCCAACAGTAACTATTCAGACATCAAGAACACCGAACACCTCTTTGAAAACATTCTATGCAGGAATTTGCACATTCAAGTCATGATAGAACTACAGCAACACCAAACACATTTAAACTCTTACAATGCCAGTGCCTGTTTCCTTAGCTGGCATCCCCAAAGGTTGGTTTTGTCCTTAAACATTCAATAGAAATATTCTGTAACATCTTTCAAGGAATTTCATTTATGCTTATGCCTTCTAACAGTTCTCTCTCTTCTTTCCAGGAAATTTCGTTGTTCCTTCCTAGGAATTTTTCAAATGATTTCTAGCACTGCTCCTGCTGCTTTCTGAGAATTTTTTACAACAGGGTTTCAGAAATATCTCCTGCGCTTTCTAGGAATTTTTCAATTGCCTTCTTATGCCCACTACGTTCTGAGATTATTTTCTCAGCACTTTCATCCAGGAATCTTCCCAAAGCTTTCCAGGTCTTTTTCTATTGCTCTCTCAGAATTTTCTATGTGCTTTCTTGAATCCTCCCTGTTGCTTTCCAGGAATATTGTCTACATGGTTGCTAGGAATTTTACAGGCTTCCTAGGACATTCCCAACTGCTTCCTAGGATTCTTTACAGATACTTCCTGTTGTTTTCCACTAATACTCCTGTTATTCCCGAGGAATTTCCTCTAGAATTTTCTGGAAATATTACTGATTCTTTCTAGGAATTTATTAATGCTACTCCCTAGGAATTTCTTTTCTACTTACAGACCTTTTCTACTACTTTCTAGAAAACCACATAACAGATCCCAGGAATACCACCCCCCTCCTACTCATAAATGCCTTTTAAGAATACTCCAGATGGTTTTTTAGGATTTTCCCCATGGCTTCTGGGTGATCCCACTGATACGGTTGTAAATTTCCCTTCTACTACATAAATAGACACACTAGAGATAATTAATACTCAAATACATTTTCAGTAAAAGAAGGGAAAATGCCCCTGGGCTAGATGTATTGCCAAATCATTTCACTACTCATGCAGGTGGGCAGGTCAAGTTGATTTTCTGTGAATCCTTTAGAGCTACACTCCGTTAACTAAGGGTGCACTGACACAGTGACAGTGAACCACAGAGTTACAGCTGTCAACTCTCTTTCACTATCCTGGACCTCAATAACCACAATGTACCTTCCTTTCATCTTAGTCAATATGATTTGATCAGCTGCCATTCTGAATCTTGGTGCAAATGTGCTTTTCTTGGTAAATTGATTACAACTCATAGCACTCTTCTCTCAGATTGCTTTTTCCATCATACAGAACTGTTAGTTATACGTCTTCATGTCCAGAACTTCAACCCTCACCCTATTCTAATTCCACGTCAGGAGATTCAGCTCTTATCAGAGCAACCTGGTAAAGGCAGTACCCACCACCTGTTCATTCCATTTTCAAATAAATGTATTGCTGTTCCTTCCAGGCTGCACCTCTGGCTAGGAAAAATCTCTTTGTCACCAGTCACAGAGTTAGCTCATGGCTTTCACTCAAACATTTCAGATTTCTCTTTTCACAGTACTTCTACAAGTATTGACAGCAAATGGGCTGCTTGAGACAATAAGACCACAGACGTCCATGACAACTTCACCACATGTGCTTGTCTGTGTTTCCTGAACATGTTTATGTCCCTCTGATCTCCATCTCTTTTTCTTTTTTAGTCCCTAGTGAAGAGAGAATTATTCAGTTTTGGACTGTACATCATCTAATTTGAGTTTGGCATTCACAGTTACAGCAGGGAAAGAAATAGCTGTTTTATTTCAAGTATCACCTGATAGTTTTAAGCAAATAATTTAAGTAATTTTAGAAAATTGGCAAAATTATAAACGCTTACATTAGCATCATAGAAATTCACTACATTGTCAGTATTGTTTTATTATACATCCAAGCTCCCATTTTCTAACTGGGACTCAAGTGAAAGGTTGTTTTCCAAACCAATTAACCCTGTGCTATCATTTATAACCTGAAAAATTTAGACCTCTATGTCGTGGTCATATATTGCCTAAATAAATATCAGAAGGATTCATATATATTGATACTAATTAAAAACCTATGCTGTTTTATTGATGGAAAATACCTTTAAGTGCTTTTTAAATAGGTTCTGTCAAATTCCTTTAAAAATCACAGACGGTTTGATTCAGATTTTCATTGACAGAAAAAAAATGCTGAGGTTTATATAATCTACTCAAAACTGTGATGGTCTCAGGACATGACAAAAGTAAGACTTCCGTAACTTAATGAACAGCTGGTCACTGTTAAAAATGTGCTACTGTAGAAGAGGAAAGAAGTCAAGGTCTTTTGTGCACTGACTTTTACAGACAAGAGGTCAGAGCACACAAAGGCAAATCTACTTTATGGTTTAAAACCAGAACAAACCTTTATTGTCTCAGAATAAAGCAGTTTCATGTCTTCAGGGTTTAGTGTGCTATTTTCTTCTTAAGCCAGTTTGTTAATGAGAAATTTGTTTTCAGCATCCTTCAAAGAACATCATTAATCTGAGACACAGGGCTCTGTTTGAAGGGACAGAAATATGTGGGGAAATGCTGCATTTTGTAAATCTCATAATGGTTCTCGTACTTCAATCTGGTGAGGCGTGTAACTGGAACGGAGGGCATTAAAAAATAACACTGAAGCATACTACAGCTCTTATAATGTTTTTTTTCTGGGGATCTCAACCAAGGAAACAAATTACAAGGAATGGGGGATATTATTCTCTCACAGTACCAGTTTGTGAGTAACTCACAGGTGCTCTACTGTGGCTGTGTTTTCTTCATGTCTTTCCTTCCATACAACCAGGTGCTGCATAACAGCAGTTGCTATTCTCGCTTAGTTGAAGAAAACTTTTAGTAGAGAGTACTTCTCAAGTCAGTTTGGGTCTGAAATGCATGCAGGCTTATTACCAAAAAAAAGTCCTCAAGTAGACTTTTCTAAGAAGTGTTCTTTAAAAAGACATATTTATTATTCAGAGAAACCTATAATTGGTGAGATTTCACCAGCATTTTACTAAAAGTCTGTGAAAGATTTCTAGAAATACCTATTTTCTACATTGCATTTTACTGACTCATTCTACTTTTTTCCTGCACTGATCATAGTTGAAGGATCAGTACAAGTCTCTTGCTCTATTCCAAGTGCTGAATAGTGACAAAACATTTCAGCTAGCTATAAGACTTTTTCAAAACATATTTGCTTCTCATTCATTAATGTGTCTACTGTGCTTTAGCTTAAAACATTTTTGTAACTGGAGAGCTTGGCTGTTGTGTACAAGAGCCCCAGTAACAGCAAGGGGGTTGATTAATGCTACATGCACATACACAGAATTTTCATGGTGAATCTCAGTAGACTTGAACATGACCTGAAGAATGCATTTCTAAAGTAATTTCTTCTTCTCTTTCTTTATTAGTCAAGAACAACTAAATTGCGTATTCTGAGTTACAGCACCTGAAATTGGTTGTTAACTCCAAAGGGATGGAAAGGAGTTTGGAGCTAGCATATTAAGCACATTTTACTCTGGACATGATCTTAATTTACATTGTATTGCATTAATAGCTTCTTTAATGTTATATTTCTCCACTGTCTTGGGTGGGAGATCTGAAAATATGTGAATATGCTTTCAATTGTTTTGCTGTAAAAAGGCAACTGTTCTCTACTGATCTGAACTAAAAATGTAATTCTTATTTTAATGACATTTTAGACACACAATCACTAAAAATAAGTAATTCAGTAAGGAATTTAGCAGCATTCAGAAGACAATGTTAAGAACAGGTTGAAAGTTTCATGATCCACTGGCTATATAACTGACAGCAGAGGCTGATTTTCAGTAGAATTAAGTGCTATTTACTGTTTTTTCTCAGATGAAAGGGCACGCAAATACATTTTTAGACATATTCAGGCTCCTTTTTGGTCTTCTGAGTATCTATAAAGGGTCTCACTTCTAAGGAATAATGCTGATGCTTTTAGGCAGACACAGATCATCCCATTGCACTGAGATGCTCAGACACTCAAAGCAGGAGTTGAAGCACCTCTGCAGAAGACACTCACAGAATTGATTCAGAGCTGACACGAGACTTTCCTATGACCCTTGATCATGGATGACAGCAAAGCCTGAAATAATTCCCTAATTCAAAAATTCACTAATTCCCAGCCAATTGCTTCAGGCTTACTAATTACCCAAATATTTCAGAATATCTCTCTTCAGACCCAGAAGCAGCAGAGGATTTTCAAGGAATATATTTCCTTTTCTCTCTTTTCAACCAAAGAGATCAAGTAAATTCATTGTAAGGGTGCAGCACTTCCAGGCTAACAAAAATATAGTACACGCTACGTGAAGAGATACTGCATTAAAATCTTGGATTTTATGACTGTTTGTAAATAATCAAACCTCTTCCACTCTCTCCAAATAATATTCTAGGAAAGCCACATGGGCAACAGGCTGGAAGCCTTACCAGTCTCTTCTAGTGCAGGCACATTGGGGGATATTTTGTAAACACCACCCTGCAACACCCATCAGGGATAATCACTGATTCTACAAAGTGTCGGTGAGCTCTGGACAGGTATTTTTATTTAGGTGACAAACCTAGATGGTTATTGCCTATATATTTGCATAGATAAAGGCATAGATATATTAAGATTCAGTCTTAGCGAGACTTCTCAGTTCCATATTAATGACAGGACAAAAGCATTTCTTGCAGACCCCACAAACCGGATACATTTTTTCTGCATTGACAAACATCAGGGAAAGTGATCAGCTTTGGAAACACTTTTTGACACTATACTTACTGTTGGAGAGACAGACATCTTATCTCATTATCCCAGTTCTTCTGCTCTCTTACAAGCCATGGTCAAAGATTCCCAGGGGAGCAGAAGCTGCCATTTAGTGATGATTTCAGTTCCTAGCTAGCTGTACTTACATTTTCAGATAAGTGTTTTTGGAGTTGAGGTAGTCAGGGTGTTTGGTTGGTTGTTGTTTTTCCAAATGAAATTTTTAAAATTGCAGGAAATAAAGGCAAAGTGGGCAGAATGTCAGAACAAAGGGGAGCAGAATGACAACCATGACAACTAACCTGTAAACACTGTGAAATCATTTATATGTCCGTAATCTGTTACAGTTTTAGCATTTCTTTGATGAGTGACTCATTTATGATATATCACTACTTCTGTTGGCTGTGGATTTATCTAAGCTCTGGTTTGACAATAGAGCGAGTGTGACTTGCAGAATCCTAGCACCAGATTGAAAATGATCCAGTCACAGAATAGCAAGCGCCCATCTGCTGTAAACTCCTTCTATTCTTTTGAGGGAGTTTTCTGAGAGCTTGCAGGGATTTTTGTGTCTACTGTGACACTCAGTGGGTGAGTCAGGCCCAGCTCTGTCAGCACCACTCTAACCCTATGTGGGTTAGTTGGTCTTCCTTCAGTAAAAGCACAGGCTGCACAAGCTCTCTAACAGCGTCCTGGGCTGCTCCCACAGAAAATACATCCTATGCCTGGAGTTATCTGGGTCATACCTGCCCTATTTTAAGATCTGAAAGCACACAGAAGCAGCACTGGATCTCAGAGCCCAGAGTGCGTGGTGCTGTGCCCGTTTCCTGCTCTAACTACAGAATCCTGAACAGTGAGCAAGGGTGAGTGTATTCCCAGCACAGAGCTTTGCAGCACTGCACGTGGATTCCTTGCATAGATCACCCAGTTCACGGACCACTGCAATTCTCATCAATATGTAGCTATCCAAATCCTCTGGAGGAACAATACCTAAAGATACTAAAAGCAAACTGGCTAGTTTTCTCTCCTTCCAATACAGTTGCTTGGCTTCCATCTTTATTTATGCTATTATATATATTTTTTTTAATTTTGAAATTTCCCCATTTTTCCCTATATTTAAGAATGAATACAGCTGTTATGACTAAAATAAGACTAAGAAGTTACGGTTAGAGAATAATTTCTGAGCAGAAATAAAAAAAATAAAGAGGAGATTGAAGAGCAGGCTCAAGAAAGAAGCAGGCAAGGATGAAAAAAAGCAGAGATACAAGAAAAAGGACAAAGTAGTGCAAAGAAGAGCCAGAGGGAAGGAAAGCAAGTTGATAAAAGGCAAGTGGCAGAAAGGAAGAATGAAGGTGACAGAAGAAAAATAGTTGTAGGAATTAAAAACAACTCCCCTAAGACTCAGCATTTATGAAAAGATCCTTCCAGATAATGGTCTCAGATCAGTTTTAATTTCTTTCCTTCCTTCACTATGTTAGGTGGCTTCCATACAATATTGTTAACAGTGAGAGGAAATATTTTTATTTTAAATTTAGAGTCCAAGTCCTTTATCACTTTTGTTACTACTCAGGTGGCTGTTATTCCAGGCTAGCATGACAGAGCAAGAATTAATGGATAATTTAAATTCTCCATCTTGAATAGTCAGCAGGACTGAGGAGACCTATGCACATCAGTTCCACTGAATATTCTGTTAGGCTTATATTCATTACATAGATCCTTTCTTATTTACGTGATATTTCTGAATTGAGTATTTACTCCAGCCTTTGGTCAATCACCCCTATTTAGACTCTCTTAGATTTTCTTCTTTGGTAGAGACAGATTTAAGTCCCAGACTTATCACTTCTCAATACATTTAAAGATATTTCTGTCCTATAAAATGCTGCACTTAAAGAGTTAGCTGATAAAGACCTCACATATGTGTAAGGTTTGCCTTAAGGCCAGACAGAATGGATACTCAGGTGAGAGAGTCAAAAAACACGATGCTGTGCTTTACAAATGCATTTCATTTGAATGCTTCCTAAAAGAGACACGTAAAATAGTGTGCAAACACAATATGCATTATATACACACACAACTTATCTATCATGTTGTATGAAGTCTAAAAGACTTGTAAATACTTTGGTATTTGCAAAACCACTTAGTTAATGGTGAAGCCCCAGATCCTTTTAGCCTGGTTTTCTTCAGCATGGTGTTGTACAGCTGAAAGTGTTCTTGATATCAAAAGAATTACGGTAATCTTTAGTCAACATAACAAAACGTGCAGAGAATGATAACCACCTAGACCATGGCACATAGCTTGCTTTTCTGATTTCTTCCGTGAATAGAAATAAACTTTCTTACTGCCACCCAGACTGCTTTCTGAACTGTGTTGTTTTCAGTTATTTTAACTTTGGTTTTCAAGATGTACATTTGAATGAATATCTTCTAAAGGACGTTTCATCTCGTTAGGTAAAATGTTGTAATAAATCTTTCACTTTTAAAAGGTAAACACAATTAATATCCTCTCATGGCAGCATCTACCCACCTGTTTTCCCCTATGCCACAGTAGAAAATTAAGAATCATCTTTCTGAGAATGGCTTTCCAGTGCCTAACACAGTCATTTTACTGATATTGTTTACTTAGGGGCAGAGCAATCTCTGATGAATCCTTAGCTGATCCAGTGGGAAAATGCACAATCCCAACCAAAAGAAAAAAACCACTTTCCCCACTGAGCAGTATTTACATAGATTCACTCCGTTGTGATGTGTCCTCTCAGCCACCACTCTGGACCTTGCTCATTGCTCATTTGCAAACCTGCTGAGAGAGCCACCGTGGATCTGCTTTCAGCACGTGCCTGCTTTGTGCAGTCTCCAGCACAGGGGGAAACAGCAATCAGTTTGGGGGCAAACACAGAGGCTTCCAGCTATTCCAACTCCGAAAGATTTCGTATTCCTGCACCCAGCCACCACTCTTCTGACACTCAAAACAAAATCACAGAAATTAACTTCTGCAGCTTGTCACGGCATAGATACTTTGAAATTATTTTGACTTTCAATGCAAGCACTCTCCCAAGACAACCTAAGTTTCAAGGTCCCAGATGTATATCCCATGAGAATTCTCTGCTGTGATATTCTCTAACGCAGTAAAACTGCTCTGTTCAAGATTCTTGGGCTTATATCTTTTCACCAGAAAAAGGAAGACTATAACAGAAAATCAGAAGCCTGCATGATACTAGTTGAAATCAAAATGGAATTACAATCTTTTTGATCATGCAGTGCCAATGGAGGGAAAGTACCATTATATACAGGGATATTCTTCCGTATTTTCATACGCCAGGAATCTATTAGAAAAACTTGGTTTACATTTTGTTATTTCTATGAACTTATAAAAAAATTTTAAAAAGAAACCCAAACATGAAATGAGTAATAGTCATATTAAAAAGAAATCCAAGAAAATAAACAAATACCAGTATTTCTCTGTAGCTAATTTGCAGCTGTTACAAAATTTAACCGAGAGAATTATGTATCATGAGGAATTGCTGCTGTTTTTCTGTAGTACACGGCATGGCAGACACAACCGTAGAGCCTGGCTTGGAACAGAGGTCCCCAAGCTGTACCAGCGTTGACACTTGGTCTAGCTAAAGTTGTAAGTCATAAATGAGTTTGGTCTCCTAAAGATATAGTTGCACTTGAATACAATAGGTATGTAACTTTCAAAATGAAAAAAAAAAACCTGCTGTGGATTAAAACAAAAATACAGTAAACTTGTGGGCACAACAGTAGTTACTGCTGGATAGGAACTGCCATCAGTTACAGTATCAAAGGCAACTGCAGTGAATTAAAATGCTTGGTGGATTTATGGGAAAGTTGGTCTGAAAAGAGTGAAGAAGAAGCAGAGGTTTGGATTCACTGAAATAATTTGGAGAATGAGATTTTCATGGCTAGCATCTTAAGAGAAAAGGGTTAACCAATTTTTCCCGGCAGGCCTTAATACAGTCACAATTTATAAAGAGGTTAAGTTACAATTTGTTTGTTTTTTGGGGTTTTTATTTTTGGCTTTGTGTTTTCTTTGGCTAAGGTTCACTGCAGCCCCATTCTCGAGCAAGGATTTCAATGAAAGAGCCCACATTTGCAACTGAGATGAAAGTGGATTGTAGATAGATACAGCCAGTGAAACAGTTAACAAAAATAGTTTGCCATTCCTAGTCAGAATAATAATCACAAATTTTCAGATGCATCATTGGATCATAAATTAGTGTTCTACAGCAGATTTGCACTTCTTTTAATGAAAAATAAAATTAGTTAATGCGACATATTGTACTGTTCTATACTATCATTAACACCTATGTACATCATAAATTACAGAATTTTACCTCCCTAATGTTCAGGATTTATTCTTGAATAGGGCAACTTTTATTATGTATACATTAATCAAAACAGTTCAGCAGCATTATTCATGATTAAATTTCTCATTCATGGCAGTTAATTGGTATTTTAAATTTGGGCTATGCTTATTAAGCTCTGTGGCAAAATGTCATGCCTTGATTTTCTTTTGGGGCAAGATCGAGCTCCTACACCGAGGATTTCTTTGCAGAAATATTTGGCATTTTCCTTTAAGAAGTAAGGAGCTGTCCAGATTTTTCTAACAATGAAGTCATTAGGTATATGTTTTCCAGGCAGAACCCCCAAAGAGATGTCAACTCATTGGGAATAAATTCACTTAATATTTCAGCTGGGTATGTAGGAAGTAGCCCCACTGAACATTCTGGTAAATATTCATCCCTGCTAAATATAAGTGATAGACTGTATGTCTCTAGCTCTTTTTGCAGAAATAAAAGAAATAGAAAAGTCCCATAAATGTCAGCAAAACCCGAATTTAAATGAACAGAAACTGGCAATTTCTAACTATGCAAGTATCTGAAGGCTATCATTTATTTATTTATTTAATAAGCTGGAGGGCTCTGCAGTCCACAGGCACCTCACTTCATAGAGTATAAAAGGCACTGGTTTAAATTTGTCACAGCAAATAAATGTGTGAAATCTAATCTCTTATTTAGACAATGAAACCCAAGAACCAATCTTAGATTTAATGCTGAAAATATAAGAAAAATATACTGCAGGTTGTTTAGATCTGCCTGATTTTACCCTACTGGCTGTGTTCCATTCCTTATTAAATACCTCTGGCTTAGAATCATGGGCTTTTTAATAGCACTCTAAATTAAACTTAATTCCACCTTCATATCCTTTGTACTAAAAAGAATGTTCTAAGGTTAGAAGCCATTATGAAGTTTAAATCTGTTTGAATTTCTGATCACGTTTCAGACCTATTTTAAATAACTTCTATAATATACACATGGAAGTTTCTGGCGAGGGTACTGTAAGATCTGTGAAACGTTATCATGATATAGTAATATTATTGTTAATAAACTAATAATATATGATGTAATTGAAACACAGAATTCTTTCTCCTCTGTAAAAAAAATTCTTCTTCATATTCTGTCTTTTTATGACACATCACAATGATTCAACAGTAGAGTTGAAGTTACCTGTCCTTAAAAGCATTAAAGTGTCAGGCTAAAGAGGTTTCCTTGACCACCAAGTCAGAGGTGGTTACATGTCCTTCTTTGACCAAATAATTGCAATTTTATGACGTGTCACATTTTGTTGATAAAAGAAAGCTACTTGAGAGGATTTATTCTGATTATTATATGGTGTAATCAAGTGACTCTTGCAGTGATTATAACAACTCTGACAAAGTATTTTTTTGTGGATAAGTCTTCTTTGCACCTTAAACATAGCCAGTTGTGTCCCTTTGGGTTCACTGCAGGTTTTGCCCTGACAGTGTGCACATGCACAGTCTGTTGTTCTATTAGCACCATAAAATCAAAGTTTTACATACCTGACTCTGATGGAAAGTGCATCTCTCTTATAAAGACAGATTGGGGTCAGGCATAGCCATGGCTCAGAGACAAGAGTATGTGGAGATAAAAAAACTACTCATGGGTGACAAACTCCCTCCTTCCCAAGTCAAATAATACACTCATTCCTCAGTACTAAAACTTATTCCACCTATTTCCAGGAAAGACATGAAAATTAGGAATTGTATTTTAGGCTGCTGTTTTACTTTACAGTATAGATGAAGTGAGATTCAAAATTAGGCAAATGCTGTCTTGATAAAATTATAACTCTCATGCAAAAAATGTCATTTGCTGGCAGAACATGACATGAGACACAGCCTCTTCTCAAAAGGCAACAAAACATGATATACCCAAGGTCATAGTGACTATTCTTCCATTGTCATTTCCAAGAAGCCACAAGCCATCTATATTTCTCAAATTTGAAGGATTTAAAAAAAAATTAACTTATAGGAGCACTGACTATTTCTCAAGGAAACGGTTGATCCTTAAAATATATATTTTATATTTTGTCTGTACCTCACAGATTCTGTCTGGAACAATTAATTTAAACATTTATTTGTATAAATGCAT
Source organism: Struthidea cinerea (assembly GCA_013397865.1). Taxonomy (NCBI): domain Eukaryota; kingdom Metazoa; phylum Chordata; class Aves; order Passeriformes; family Corcoracidae; genus Struthidea; species Struthidea cinerea. The sequence continues at coordinate 1,074,551 of VZTI01005570.1, forward strand.
ACACTAGCACTGTATATAGACCTATTCAAATAGAGCAGATGATAGGATAATTCTCCATTCTTTGCTACATAGAGAAAATTAATTACCAAGAAAATACGTGCTTATTTTACTGCATCAGTGCTACACAAGTCAGTTCAGACAAGCTGAATTTCATGCTTCTCTAGTTCCCCCTCAAAGTGTGGTATTCCAGCTCATTAAGGAAACAAAGGAAGAAAAGGTGAGTGGTTTATGGCCACAGGTTAACACTGTCAACTGATGCAAAGAAATGAAATCCGAAAAGTTACTCTGGGCTTGATGGAGTAACAGCTGGTAAGGTATTATACAGCAGCTTTCATTTACTGTAAACTATTAAACTACAGTAGGCAGAAGGCTGAAAATGAAATTAAACTCAGCCATACATCACCAGTGATTTTCCTTTCAGCAGCTTTGGACTCTGCAATGGTTTATGCAGTGAATGTGTGTACAGGGCATTGTGCTGGAAGCGTTTGCAGAACAGAAAGCTACCCGCTCTGCAGATCTAAACTGGAGCAATTCCAACCATGCAGGAAAACTTTGAAAACATTAATTATATTGTGTATTACAAGAAAAAAAGTAGGAAATCCCAAACTTGGGATTGGCAAAGAAAACTTGGACAGAATTCAATATAGAAGAATGTCTTTTATAAATGTTTTATGTAGACATCCAGTGTCTTTCAAACAAATGGTATCTTCTCCTCACTAATTCTCTTAACAAAAAACTGAGTTAGTGTTACCCTTGTTTAATAGAAGATAGAGAAAATTAAGAAAAACTAATTTTTTCTCTAAATAATCCCTCTTGTTCTTTGAAGCTATTTGTTTTAGAACTGTTTTCCCAGTGGAACAGTAACAAAAATATCGCATCACAAGGGAACCAACATTCCCCAGTAATGAAACATCACTACAGAAAAAAAACATTTTCATATTGCACAGTTTGCAGTGAAATCTACAACACTTCAATATTTTATGTCCACTTTCAAAGCTACTGTTTTGATCATATGAAAAAATCAGGCTTGAAGAATTCCAAGGATCTGAAAGCACAACCAGCTGAACCCAAAACTCCAGTGACTTTCATTTTTACAGCTCACATAAAAATGTGACACATATATCCCAAACTGAAGATGCAAAGCAAACTATAAAATGAATTTCAAAAGGGTTCATGCAACTGACATCACCTCATCAACATTGTACAGATGTCCACAGCTCCCCATGTACCATTTACAGATAGAATGTGCTCCTAGTATGGTTTTAAGAGTACAAAATCTCTAAGCTCACATACTAGAATTAATTCATGATCCAAGCAATGCAACAGCATTCAATATGATCCAGGCAACAGAATCCTAGAAATGTTACATTCAACAACTTAAAAAAATCAGCATCATCTGCAGTTCCCATTTTGCCCCATTGTCTTTTTTTTTGTTACACCTTTTAATTTATTTTAATGTCATAGAATATTTTAAGACACAAGAAGGGGTCATTCAAAAATGCTTTTTGTCTTATTAATCCAGACTGCATTCTTAAAACAAATCAAACAAAAAATATTTGTTTATAAAGTATTAACTTAGCTCTTCTTAGAACTGGATATTTGTAAAGAACTCTAATAATTTTCCTTTTAAGGATTGACTCACCTTTAATTTGGTTGCTATAGAAACCTTGAGACTCAATAATTGGACATTGTACTATAAAAAATATTAGAGAATCCACAGATGGGCACTGAGACATCCAAATTCCTTATGTAGCTTTGAAAATCTTGGCCCAAAAACATAGTTACTTCTTGTATCAGGTTTAAGAGAGTTAAAGTTAAAATTATTTTTATTAGTGTATTTCAAGACCAGAGTGAATAACCTGAATTACCAGCTGGAATTCCAGCTGGAATTATTCTGTGCCTTTTTAGAAATAGTTCCTGAATGCATCTGCTGAAAGATTTGCACACTGGTAGTTTAAGTAGGGCTGAGTTCTGTTCCACAGTAACAAGCCAGATTACAACCCACACTGGATCACAAGGTAAATCTCTCTCTTGAAAAAAACACACCCTGCTGCTGTTAAAATGAAGGAATCTATGAAGCAGAGCTACAGGACCCGAGAGACCTACACCAAGTTTATTTTAACAACTATCACTGCTTAATCTGAATTATTCTGACAGGCAAGTATGCAGATATTTGCCTGCACTGTCAAGCTTCTGATTTTAGAAAATAGCGCATTAAGTTTTTCCCCGGCATATATGCATGTTCAAAGGGTAAGATTTTATGAGGAATTTACCTTCCCAGAATTGCAAAAGAATGCACAACTACCCTCACTAAGTCTATGTAAATAAAGTGAAGAATAATTAAAATGCCTGGCTTACCTTAATTGACAGCAGACTTTGGTTCAGCCACAAGGCAAGTACAACACAGTAAATATCACAGCTTTTTGGTCTTTCATCAAACTATGATCATGAGCTAGAGCAGTGTCTACACTTGTTTTCAAGACAATCAGGACTGTCTCCTAAACTAAAACTATTCTGAAAAGCCCAGCTGAGAGAAGGTATGACAGCACATGGTCTTGAGCTGTGGTTTCAGGAGCCGTGGATATAGCTGGAGAGAGCCAGAGTACAGCAGTAAGTGGGCATATGATATCAATGTCTGATTTCTGAGTAGCAATTGAAAGGTGGAGAGCAAGAGTACTATTAATATAAAATAAGAACAAACAATAATTTTCTCAAGCAACTGAGAAAATATTCCAAGCCATTTTGTCAATTTAATTTCCACAAGTTATGCAGAAGTCCAAAATTTTCACTTTTAAGAAATCCTGCTAGTTCACATGAAGTTCATTGAGCCTTTTGCATGTAACCAGGGTTCCAGCCTGCACTAAACTGTTTTCAGTGCCTTGAGTTCTCACACTGACGAGTTGCAATGGCAGAGCTCAGAACCAAGAAAGTTCCTCATTGTTACTACTTCCATGGACCTTGTTCTCACAAATAAAAGACATGGAATGGTAACTCAAGCTCTGCTTCAGTTTCTTAATGAACCTCAACCTCCAGAAGCCACAGCCACACCAATTCCCCTTTTACCTTATGTTTTTTTTCCCTTTAAGTACTAATTAATTCTATATGTAATGGAAGATCTTTTTCCTAACGTGTGCCGAGACCTTAATACAAGCAATTGGGCAGATCTTCAATATAACTTCATTGACTTTTCATGATTTACAACAGATGAGAATCTGTCTTCAAAAAGTACACTGCTAATTAACTTATGAAGAGTTGGCTGCTTGCAGTATTTAATATAATTCTTGAATGTTCCTAGGCATGCATCTGAATTTCAATGAAACTTGTACCAATAGATAGATATTGACAGTCTCATGAATACCAAATGAGTTCATTAGCACTTACCCTGCAATGGTGAATACCTGCTGAATTTGTAATTGAGTGGCCTTCAAATGAAACTGCTGGCCACATATCTTAGGCTCCAACTGCTTTTCATCAAGTCTCAAACTTTTTCACCTTGTCCATTTTCTGTTTGTGAAATGGACTTAAAAAATAGGAGGGTAGAAAGGAATTAGTGGAGAGATGAGAGGCAAGAATGTCATACACCACAGACATGCTTACTGCGCTGAGATATTTATGATTCAATACAGCACATCTAGGGATGTGATTCCAGTCTGTAAAGGGTCTATCAAAAAATATGAATCTTTTACACTTTTCCAAATAAAGCCATTTGCTTAATAATTAAGAGAGAACTGGAATGCCTTTTGGCAAAGGTTAGAAGTACACTTCAGTCTTTCAAAAGGGTTTTTAACGCAGCAGTGACTCTGTAGGCTCTGGCAATATACCTTAAGCTCCTGGCTCCCTGTTATCTCATAGCACCCCCTCACAGCATCCTTTCTTCATGGTTAGGCAGTTGGTTTGCATCCATTTCCCACACAGACGGTTTCCCCCTAGATTAAAATGGGTCATAGCCAGGACTTCTTCAATACAGTTGTTAACATTTGCACTGCTTGCAAAATGGCAGAGAGGAAAAATGAAAGGTAATATGGAGGCCTAAGGGAAAATACAGAGCAGCAGCAACAAAGAGTTGTTCTTCCGAAATAAACACTAATGTATCTGAAAGCATTTGCAATTTGCAGAGACCAAAGAGAGTTAGGAGTGAAGGACAAAGCCAGGAGCCTACAGTAGTTAAGGGCAATCGACCTTGAATGTGAATTTAGCAGTGAGAGAGAGAGAGAGAGAGAGAGAGAGCAGGGAAGATTGTCAGTACAGGAGAACAGCTTGCTTTACTTTTTTCAGATGAATGCCACCTTATTTAAAAGTGAAAATAGGTAGTATGTAAGAGTAAGAAAGGAGAAAATAAAGCCTATATACCTACTGATGGTTGAATTTTCTGATGACAAACAGAAAAATCCTGCAATGAAAATTCTTAGCAATGTCATTAGCTAAAAGAGTCCTCATATGGAAAATAACTCAGAATCCAATAAGGTGAAATTGTTTTTGTGAGAGACTGATTATGTCTTATCCCTTATCTGAAGTTTCAGTACGTTTGAGTCTCACTGATATCAACTAGATTAAAACACCATTCTGTGATGCTAGAAACAAAATAAAAAATATCTGGGAGGCAGATATGCAAACTGATCATTGCAGCATACACACAATTAAAATTAATTTCGGGTATAACTATCCCTATTATTATGATTCCATACATAAATGCATACGTAATATAAATCTATGTAAAAGTTATAATACTAACTCATTTGTGCTCATTCTTGTAAGACACTAACAGAATTCCTTGTCTTGGAACAGAGAAATCTATGTACTGGGAGAGAATCTGCTGCTTAGACAATGAAAGAAGAGATTGACATCAACATCTCTCCACTACGTTAGATGAATTCTGATTTTGGAAATTCGGTGGCCTGAAACAGGAACACAGATGGGGAAAGTATGAGAGATTAACTCTAGTTCTGTAACAGGAAAGGAAGAATTTACAGTGTCTTTTTGCTTGTGATGCCATTTCCATACTGTTCTAACCTCAAAACAAAACTTATATGAGCAGGAGAATGAGTAGACCTCTTTCATCCCAGTCTTTTTCTCTTTGCAATAGGACCTATGAATATCATCAACAAGGCCATTGTAATGAAAAATAATCCTAAAGTACTCCAAATGATCAGTTCAGTTTTCCAAAGCAAATATAACCATTTTGTCAAATGGTTATGTCAAAAAAACAAAGAAAATTGTTACTGGTCAAAGGGGAGAGTATGATATATGAATTCTGTCACGTGCTCAGTTCAAAACCATAAAAACAGTCACCCTCGCATGCTACCTTCTTAATGCTAGCTTCTTAACTTCCTATTGCCCTTTTTGATTTTACACAAGGTGATTTATATGGGGATTAATATAAGTTGTAAAAACCTCGGAAAAACATCTAAATCTCCAGGATTCTAAGTGTGAACATAGACTTTTTCCCTCCCTCCTCACTTTCACCACAACTGTATTTGTGTACACGAGTAAGCAATTTCAACACAGTGATAGAACACCTTCTATTTTCTCTCAGTGGAACCTTTTTAAATATTTTCAAGCATTAAAAGGGATGGTTTTTCTCCAGCAAGGCCAAGAGGTATCCTGTTATATTGTAAGAAGCAGAACAGATTACCATTGTTTTCAAAAGGAAAAATCCTTCTGTATCATGCAAGTACCTTAAATAATCCCTAAATGCACATAGCCCTCACGGGAACAGGAGTTCCTGCCTGCAGCCTCTCACTCAGATATATGAATATGTTGTGAGTTGTCCCTCCTTTCATCTTGGTTTAGGATCGACTAAATGTTTAATGCTGGTGTGAGAAATCAGGGTTGTTCAGGAAAGTGCTAATTTTTCCCAAGCTCAACACCTGGGAATGGAGAAGCATAGCATTATGGTGTACATTCACTCAAACCTAGCGGTTAGAAACATTCCCATAGAGGGCCAAATCTGTCTTGGGTATTGGAGCCGTATAAACAGACACCCATCTGAATTTGGAGAGTCATTTGCTTAGAACAGCTGCTGGCTGAGGGTGGAAGTATTTGGAAAAAGGATAATATTTCCATGCTGAAAGACAACCCACTTTCAAGAGGATGGTTCAAACAGGAAAGCAGCATAGATGCCATAGCTGATTTGAATATGATTCATGCACTTCAAACAGTCCTGCATAAACAGACACAATTATTAAAGAATAGCTGCATAATGTTTCCATTCATAAGGGAGTTTTTATTTGCTTTTGGTTTTTTCCTTTGAGGGAGAAAACTTCTCAGTTCAGAATGATCCTATTCTTTCATGTGCAATACCACCAAAGTGCTTTTTGCTATTTGGAGCCCTCAATACGGGCTCTAACTCAGCAGCAGCAGTGAAGTAGTCCCATTTCAGACGTTTCTTACTTGTATAGAATTCTGTAAGATTAAAGGGACTTCTTTCTGTTTAAAATGGTGTTCTTGGAGCCCTGGTTCATTTTAGTTCGTAATACTCCTGAGGCTGTCAAAACGTAGGCCTCATGCCAGGAGATGAATTCCTGTAAACACTGCAACTTCATGACACGAGGAACCTACACCACAGAAATTATCTAGTGAAAACAAGGTCCAGTATTTGAATTGGACCACTTTTCTTTCATTTTTTAAATAAATGAGCGGAAACAATTCCACCAGACTTTACTATGTCAAGGCTTTGTGAATATCGATGTTTCTAGCACTAGTTTTATTCCATTAAATATAGACTTTAGCGCTTCTGATAAATGGCAAGAAACACAGATCATCATGATAGAAGCAATGAACAAGCAGGTCATTATACCTGTTCTACACTTGGATCAGGTATAGAGTAGCTGCCTGGAGTGCATCTATCCCTGTGTCCAGAAAAGATGCTAAGCTCTCATTTAAAACTGCATAAATTTAGCAGCCCTAGACTGACTGCAGCTTCACTGCTAACACATTTGAAGCTGTGCATTTGTTTAATTTCTCCAAAGACTTAGACCAGAATCCAGAGCACTTCACAGCACAAAGGCATAAAGCTCCTGCAGAAAAATCTGGATTTGCACTCCATGATTTGCTGCATATTCATTTATCTTGGTTTGAGCAGAAGATGCCAAGACAGTAGAGGAAGGGAATAGTTGTTTTGTGTTATCTTGGACAGTTACCAACCCTCTCATAAAGAGCACCCAAAGACCAGCTCTTAGATGATCATGTGCATGGATTTTGTTTTTTGAGCCTTCTGTGTGGGTACCTGTATCTAAGCTGGTCATCTCAGGCTCCCTTATACTGTCTGTGAGCTAAACAGTAGAAAGGCATCAAGGGTTCAATTCTAACTCATTTTAAAACAGGCATTAACTTCCGATCATCTGAAGAGCACCACTGATGACACGGGCTGCCCGGGGTGACTTTCTTAGATGTGCATGCATCGTACCTGTGACATAAATTCATATTTATTCAGGTGAATCCCACTTTCACTTAATGCAGTGGCTTCTGCTGCTGCAGGCTGCCACTTTATCATCTCTCCTTCATGCCTGCTTATCTCTGAGTCCACCAGTAAAAAAGGATGCAACACAGGCATGAATGCCCCTTGACATGAGTTTCTGTGCTGCTCTCTACAGCATTGCGCAGGAGATTCTCCTACATTTTTTGGTCCACATCCATGTTACGGCAACAATAGTCTTAGGCTGACTCAACCACTCACCACATTCAGCTCACAGCTAAACTTCATACTTTTGCTACCTTCTGTGAAAAGCATTTAATTTTTGCATCTTCCTTCATGATGAATAATGGGTATTTATTATCTTGAGAAGTTCTCATTTGCATTCAATCTTGTGGCTTAAGCTCATCAATAATACTAATTCACACTTACATAGCACATTTCATCTGAAGAACATAAAGCACTTCATAATTCTCAAATGATTAAATTTTACAACTTCTCCCAAAGGTAAAAAGTATTTCATTCACAGAAGGCCTGGTCTCTATTTTTACTATATCTGCATGCTGGGGTTTTGAGAATTGGCATAAAGCTTAACAGCAAACTGTACACATATATTTACATAAAGATTAATTTGCTGCATTCAGCACCACGTTGGAGAAAAATTTCAGCCTGTTGAGGAAACTTTGTGCTCCACTTGTGCAGCAATATTGTATTTAACCCAGCAGGTCTCAGCCATGTTCAAACTCAGTAAAATTTTCAGCACAGTCTAGGACTAACAAAAGGGTAAAATGAGGCAGACGCTTCAGTCATAAAATCTGTGCAGTCTGAGTTAGGTGGCTACTAGTAGATTGTATAGATCTGGTGCCTTTATCTGTAATAACTTCTTTGATGTTTCACAAGTTAGCAAGAAAACTGAGCTGGAATCAATTTTCACGTGTATTCACCATCACCAACATTTCCTATCTGTTTTCAAGGCTGCATCATGTGCATCCAATCTTTGGGACATACAACACCTCCATCTGCAGTTTCTCAGAGCACATTCTCTTTTCCTTGGCAAAGGAGGCAGGGAGAAAGCAGGAAAATTGCACACGAGTTAAGTAATAGAAAATTTCTAGAGTTGGGCATTACCACCATTCACCTACAGAAGAAGAGAGAGGGGAAACATTGGGTGATGTCCTAGAAAAGGGGAGATCTTCAGTGTAATAATTCATGAGTCCAAAAAGGAATAAAAAGTAAAGGAAAGCATTCAGTTGAAACCTGATAAAAGCAGCCCCAACAGATCTATAGGCACTCCTGTCCCATGCTGGGTATCAGGCCATGTCACACCTGAAGTCCCAGAGTGGGGCTGCAGCCAAGCCAATAATATACATATTATGTATAGAATATGGGATACATCCCAGCTCCACAGCTTCTTTGCTCTGACAAGGCTTCACCTTCCAGAGAGATCTGGGCTGGCACAGGGCATAGAAGAGATAGGGAGTATCAATAACCATGGAAGTTCCCTTCTGGTCTTGTAAAGTGAGATTCTAGATCACATTTCCAAAATCTACACCTAACGAAAACTAAAAGCAAAGGGAATTATTTAATTTGAAATATCCATTTCAGGATAGGAAAGGCTGTCTTTTCAGAAGTGACTGCAAGAGGTGTTCACTTCCATTTTACTAATAACATTGTCCATAATCTTAATTTTGTCCTGTAGGCAATACTTAAGACACTATATTTTCAGTACAGCACAGATGTCTCCCACAGAAAGGAGCCACAGGTGAACATCATAGCAGTCAGTGAGAGTAAACATTTAAAATTTGGCAATAATCTTGATAATTACATTTTCTCCTTCCTTTCTGTAGCACCTCATTTAAGTGAATAAAATGTTCTTTGCATCTCTTTTTCCTGGGCAATTGTTTGTTTAAGTAAGTAAACATTCACGCTACACGGAATTAAACTTCTTCCTACCCATCTGTGAAATAGCTTGTGTTTCCTGTCACATCTATGGCAGCCACAGCAACCTAAACCCAAAAATATAATTACAAGATCTAGAAATATGAAGGGCCAGACACACAGAACTCTTCCTAACAATGACTAATGCAAATAATTTCCAAGTTAGAATTCATATACTAGAATTGGCTAGGATTACTTTTAAATCACAAAATCCTGCTTTTTTATGCCATCTGAATGTCAGAACTTTGGACTGCCACATTTCACTTGAAACATGTCATTTCACTCTAGGAGAGGGACATTTTTCATAGTTATGCATAAAAGATGTCTCTTCTCCATGGTGATGTCTGAAGGAGATTAAGCCTGAGTTAACTTTGCTGCATAATAGCTCGATAGTGCTTTCCCACGCTGCTGTGGTGATGAAACACAAGACCACAACAAGAGCAGAGCAGGCTTTACACCATTACCATACATACAAGAATATTATTACTCCTTGCCATAATAAGCACTTCTCATAATATCAGATTTTGCAGACAAGATACACAGATTTTACCAGCTTAGTTAGATCACTGGTTCAGCTTACTGGCAAATGGCAGCTACCTCTCTCTTAAGGGTTCTTTTCCAGCTCACCATCCCCTTGCAAAGGAATATCAGCAATCCTTTCTCCACTGGTGAGCTCAAATGTAAAGCTAACACCATAACAGTCATAGTGTCAAAGTAGAGGGATGTTGATGGGGTCGTACCTTGAGAATATCATACCCAAATTATATCCTAATTTTCTACTTAAATGAATACAAAAAAGAAAAAAAAACTAGAGAAGGGGACACATGCTGATTACAGTGTGATACTTCATAAAGAATATTAAAAAAAACCCCTATTAAGCTGTTATTATTCGGTAGTATCTAACAGCACACCTAGACCAGGTAGGTACCTATTCTTAATACTCTGATCACTGTTATTTTGCCAATTTCGATCTAAATCTGAGCATAACTGAAGAAAAATTCTCAAAAATTCACTCAATCTGAAAAAAATACCAAACCAAATACACATAAGACATTAAAAGTAACTGTGGTGGTATAAAGATGAAGCACTAAGTTGGCAAAATAGAGCAGTGAGTACAGAATAAGCCCTGTACGGATGTGGCAGGATCTGTGAAAAGAAGCAGTACTTGGCAGTTTAGTGACCATTCAATGCAACCTCTGCACTCCTGCAGGACAGACACAAAGGTGCCACAGCAGAAGCACAAGGGGAGTTGGTGAAAGGCGACAGACATATCCTCTCTGCTTTCTGCACTGGGCATGCAGTCCTGCCTACTGTATGGTAGTGGAATTGTTACATGAAGCATCCAGAACCTTGGAAGACAACTGAGAAGCCAACTAAAATGAGGATATTAGTATAATTAAACCTAAAGGGACACTTGCTTTGTTATGTCCTCAGAGTATGCCCTCAGAGGATATTGCGCTGTACACTTGCAACAGAAAACTTTGCACAGGAGAAAGGAAATAATTTTTTGTTTTCATTTGCTGAATATCTTGTATTGCATGCAGTCCCTTGACTAAAAATTCATAAATCCTTAGCACTCAAAATTCTCAAGCAGTCCTACTTTCAACACACTTTATATTGAGTTGGCCTTATTCTTAAAAACAACCAGTAAAATTCCACTCTACAACCTCTCCTGTACTAAGGGGTTTTGCAAGCAAAACAGCTCCCTGAATCCTGGGTTTCCATCATTTACAATTCAAAATGAAAAATATCTGCCAAAATTAGCTGGCTGCTAATTGTATTTCAACAAATGGAGCTCCAGAGGGTGCGCAGAAAAAGGAAAAGCGTGAAGAAAATTATTCGCATTCTTAATTATTTATGCAATGTGACAGAGAGAAAAAAAAAATGAAACAGAGAGGCAAAAGATTAGCCAGGGCAGAAGATACATGAGGTTCTTACAGAGTCCAAGATTTAAGTGCACACAACTGCAGCATTTCCCAGCGTCTTGTGATTGTAGTGAAAACTGAAGCTGAAAGTCAATGAACAGCCAGGAGATGATAATTGTTATAATTTGTAAGAAAATCTAAATTCACATGAAAAAGATTTTGGGGGAATAACCAGTAATTTTCATGGACTTAAAGATAAGCGCTGAGCCAGGATTGATTAAACTTTCTTTGGTACAACACTGACACATTTGATTTTGATACTTTTTAAACTAGATCTCTACAGTTGGTTATTTGAAACAATAAGCTTTATTTACAAACTGACCTCAACTAAAAAAAGAAAGAATGTATTCTAATTCACTCAAGATTTACCTTCATTTTCCAGTTCACCCAATAAGCTGAAAAATCCATGATTCTTCCCAATCTAATAATTATTCCATCAGAATGTAACAGCTAAAGTGCTCTTTATTGCTATGAAGATTACTGTAGCACTGTTTCTGTTTTACATATAGTGAACTGAATTAGTGTTTCATTCCCCTTTTAAGTGGAATAGCATATTATTCATTGATTCAGTAATTCAGTGGTTTTGAGTTATCTAATCAAGTGCTCCTTGAGAGCATAAAGATGACAAAGTTTTAGAAATTGTAACAAATTGCCTTTGAATGTGGTTGTATCTTACAACTAAATTAAATCTAATATTGCTCATTCTACAGATTTTAAAAGTCAGTAGTAGTTTTCCTGATTGGGGGAAAAAAACCCCACAACAATACTTTTCACACATTCCTGGTGAAGGGAAAAAAAACCAACCTCCTCTCACAAGTCCCCAGTTCACTCAAACCCTGTTTGGTGCATCCTATCTGTGTGTCGTCAGTTAATTGCTTGGAATTTAATCCCTGCTTTTGCATTTAGTGACAGTGCTGTCTCCTTTCCCTCATACACCGTCAGCCACAAGAAGATACAGCAGACCCCATTTTCCTGTGACCACTTATCACCTCCCCAAGAAACAATACTCTGACCAAAAAATGAAACAATGAGGAAATGTATCTAAAACATTAAACACACTAAAACAAGTATGAATATGCTATGGTAAATCCTCAGCGTATCACAAAATTAATTCAGTCCTCCAGTGCTGCAAGACTTTATGGGTAGAGAGTGCTCGTAATAAAGTTAGAATCTGCATCTCATGAGTGCTCCCCTCCTATCTTTACAATTCTTGAGGAGCCAATAAATAGCACCTTACCCCTGGTGCCAAAACCAAGGCTATTTGGCTCTTTAGCCTCTTGCAGCACTTGGCAGTACACATGCCATCTCCTTCAAGCAATGCCAGCTTGTGCTGGTGATTCACTTCAGTGCTAAAGCACAAGAGAGAAAATGTCTTGCAATTTTCATTCTACCTGGCACAAAATCAAAGCTATTAGATTGTTGTTCTGTCATAATTTAATCTCAACCATTTTCAAGACTCTCATTAGTCCCTAAATTACCAAAATTTGTTTTACCATTGCAGAATCAAATTCTGCGTTTTCTATTCATCCATATATAAAATATTTACATGCACCCGTTCGTTTATTTTTAAATAGCTACCCACATGCACACATTGCTTTTTGTAACACCACCAACACTTTGTTCTCTTCTTAAGAGAAGGGCCAGCTCAGGTAAAGTTGATGTGAATTTCCATACACAGGTGAGGACAGGTTGGTCTGATTGGAGCCAACTGCAAGTCACAGAATCAGGATTAGAAGAGATATAAGTGAGCTCAGCACCAGGTTAAGAGTGGCACATGATTTCAAGGCAAAGAAGGGCACATGATTTCAAGGCAAATCAAGGTGCTGGCTGCCATAATGGACCAGCTTACTTCCACTTCTGCCTTGAATCATTTGTTCCTATATGTTCAGAATTTTCTCTTTGTGAAAACACTTGTTATTTGCAGACCAATTTCTGTAATAATAGAGATTATAAATTCCTGGTCTATTATTTCCTAACGGATTAAGGGATTAAGTACCTGATATCCAAAATTTGAGCTGTACAGGCTAGCTTTTTATTGTATTCCAGGAAAATATTGCAGATTGATAATTCCTCTGGTTTTTCCCTATCAATTAACATTTATTGTGGTTCTTGCCTGAGCCAGTCTTGAACAGTTGGTGTTTTATGACTAGGCAGTCTCTTCTGTTGTATTTTTTATATGTGCCAATGGAAAGCAAAGAAATATGATCCGCTGCCTAAAGGAAATCTCCTGAGTGATATAAAATATATTGTAACTGCTGCAACAAACTTCAAAGAACAGCATATCAGCCAAAAATTTAAAATTTTTAAAGAATATTTGAGAAGATAATTTACAATCAAATAGGTGGCTATAAACCCTCCTCAACAATAACGTGATACAAAGTAGCACTCAACATCCATTTAAAAGAGGTAGATGTAAGGAGAGGTAGATGTAAGGATTTTTAGAATTTGTTGCAATTAGGAAACTTTTCCTTAGAACGGCATATTTTTCCATTGTATTCACTGCATACAAGCTACCACTATGTATTTTTCAGGAATTAAAAAAGGTATCATTTTTGAGCTGACCCTGCATTTATCAAGACTATTTCATCTACAGAGGAACTTACACTGACTTACACAGAACTTTGTGCTGAAAATTCTGCACCTATTGTCATTTCAGTGTTCTCAGGCAGCCCAGTGACATACAGGAGATTTTTCTCCTTGTCTGTATTAATAGTATGTGATCTATGAACAACAATAGGTCACATAAGTATCAGACAGTTGAAGTATCAATACAGTTAAAACCAGGCAAGTATTTGGGCCCAGGTCCTTCAGAAAACACCTCATCTCTTAAAAAAAACTGGAACAAACTTCAAAAGGTGAGTTTCAGAGAGATTTGCTGTTATGCTGAATAAAAATTCATATAAAACTTTAGCAGTGGTGTATAAGACACTGTAAGAGATGCTGACTGGAAACTTGACTCAAGTCAAAGGAGAAATGATCCTTAAATTTTCAAGAGCAATGTGACTGAACAGAGCTATTAGTATCACTCACTTTCTTTTAAATAAGCACAAACCAGAACGAGGAAATTAAATTTAACTGCACAAGAATTTTACAGAAAGATTCATCATAAACAACTGTATTTGCACTGTGAAAGGTAACTTAAAAATTACACTCTCTTGTAGTTTGATACACCACCTATTCAGAACAGAGCAGAAAACGTGTCCCTACATCATTTGAAACTTTTCAAATTATGCCACTTTACTGACTTACAGATTTCAAGCAAGAGAAACTACACAAGTAGGGAGCCACTCGTGGAGCTTATGCCAAGATGAGCCTTAGCCCTGCAAAGTTTTACCTCTGAGTTACTGGGTCTGGTTTTTCAGCAAGGTGAGTTCCTGTGACACTAACAAACTGGGATTTACCTCTCTACAGGGTCAGTAAGTCCAGTGAAGTCTGGTGTGAGCATGCACTCCCTCAATAAGCACGTTAGAGGCACTTTTTCTGAGCAACATGGACACAAGGAGTCTACGTCCTTCCAAGACATAGAGGCCAGTGTTGAAAGAATGGCATTACTACACAAGGCTGTAACAAAAATCAGTACTACAAATATGAAATAGTGCTCCTTGGCAAGGAACAGATGCCAAGAGATGTTCTTTACAACTTCAACCCTGAAAGAAATTCAAAATTTGGAACTCAACTTCTCATAAAAGCAAATATGAATGACTGCACTATTTCTCTTTGAGTAGTCTGCCCTGAAAATCAAATCTGCATCCACGATTTCTTAGAGATTCAAGTATATAACGCATCCACAAAATGTTAAACAGGATCCATGCAGATCACACCTGCTCAAACACCTATTGCAAAGGAAATGTACAGATTTATTTCATGAAAGCCTTCCATATGTAAAACATTTAAAGAAAATAACATTGTTTATCTTGAAATGCATAAACACAAAAATTATCATGCTACTGGTATAAAATATTTAACAACTTTAAAAATGAATCTATTGATTTCTACAGTTATTGAGTCTCTACCTTACAATTTAAAACCTCACTTTGAAATCTTCAAGGCTAAAATTTCAATTATTTGGGTTTTTTTAAGAGAAAGTAAGATTCTCAAGACATCCCATTGCTCTGAGATCTGAAGAGTTAAGAAAAAAAGGCACATAATTGTGAGTTTTATAATTAAAGGATTGTCAACACAAATGATCTCAGTAAGGGAAAAATTAAGAAAAGGCCCACAGGGAGATGAGATGCCAAAAATTTAATAGAGGAAACAAGGGCAAAAACATCATCAGGGAAAGAATCTTATGTAACTTAGAGCAGTCTGACCTTAATAGCATTATTTGAAGAGACATTAAAGCTTATTGGTTTTACACCTCAACCTAAAACAGCACTTAAATATAAACAGGTCTTACAGCACACTTGAGTAGCCCCGCTGAAATGATGTCTCTGGTTAATGGCCCTGTATTTTTGAGATGTTCTCAGGTAGCAAAACCTAGCTCACTTTGTTTCATTAAAACCTACAGACCTCTCCAAGTGAATCTTTTCTTTTTTGGATGGTAAGGAAGTGAAGCGTCTGGCCAAACAGACACCTGTGTGGAAGGATTAAATCCCAGTTTGTACCCAGGGAGTATAAAAACTGTGTGTTAGTCTTGGGCACTGGCATTACATGAATGGAATAACAGCAACAAAAACACGTCAGGACCATAGCTGAGTATTCCATGTTTTGCCCTTCCTGCCACACACAGGTCTGGTTCCCTGTCTCTACCCTATTCCTAATACAAGAGAGTGTCTGTCCATACATCTCTTCCCTCATTACTTAATATAAATTCTATATCATGGTTTTCTTGTTGTCTAAAGCATCAATTAATGCGTTTCCACAGGGTATTAACCAGCTGCATTCAGCACACATAGTGAATGCACTGGAACAGCTTATTACCATATTAATTTTTATTTTGTCCTTGCCCTAGTCCCAAACCAATAGTTTTGTTTGGAATGCCTGACATGACTTTGGAGCATACTTTTTCATTTTCACACAGTCTCCTATCACTGATCTGTTCCCTGAGCCTTACTTCTGCCATGCTGGCTCAGTGAAATTCTAACACAGCCTCAACTAGGACACAAGCAATTTTTTTAAATCATTCTGTTATTAAGACATGGTTAAAACAGGTACAATAACCACCCACTGAGGAGCTCCCTGATCCTGAGGGAACTTTTGAAACCCCCTTATGGTCATCGTATTTAGCATCCACATGGGAGTTTCCTGATTCCATAGAAGAGATAGAGGCTGTACCCCTTGAATTAACTGTCTCCAGACAAAGTGATGTGGGCAATCTTATTTTCTGTTTATATTTCCTCATCATTAGCAGGTACCAGTGTGAGTGCAGTTAATATCTGTTTTACTAGAAAGTTTTCTTGAGGCAGAGCTTGAAAGAAACAAAACCAAACCCCAGCAGCAGGCTGTCTGTGAGATTTCTAACTTTGGCTGGAGCCTCTGCCCATTAATGTGTAATTATTATTCTCATAGGGTCCAGCTCTTTTCAGACAGTATTTACTTTCACTGCACCATAAGTCACCAGAAATGTCAGACTCATTCACAATCTTCCATTACATTTGGCTTATGTAGTCTCCACCCTTGCATCAAGAGGTCTCCAATTCAGAATCCGCATATTATTACTTGAGTCTAAGGCAATATTATAATGTTTTCCACAGACTTTTAACTTTATTCTTTCCCAATGCCTTCCTTTAATTCTTTTATGCCTCTCTCTCTCTGGTCACAAAAGATACTTTTTGATCTCTTTCATTTAAATCTATCAGGGTTTCTTCTCCTCTGCAGCAGTACAGTACCAGGTTTTGAGAACTCAGTATTTTCTCTGCTACTTTAATGAATTCTGAGTTGCTGCAGGATGATTTTTTTTTTTTTTTTTTCTTTGTGGTGCATGTTGCATGCCATGGTTAATTGCTGTAATTGCTCTTTTTCTTGTATTATTTATACCCCCACATTACAGCGCTGTAATTCTGACAGCACTTAAATTAGATCACTACGGGTCACTGGTACACCTGCTAAACTGAAATCTTTAGGTCAAAGATTGGAAACTAAATGAGAACTCTTAGATCTTGCTGTCCATTATAAAATTTGAAAATAGAAATTATCATCTGACTAGTATGTAATTTCCAACACTAACATAACTCTTTTTCCTTTTTTGCTCTTTTAAGAATCAGGATTAGCCATTTTCTCCACTTTAATACTATTGATTGTTTTCTTTATAGCCTCCTCGAGCTGGTCATTTCTAATTCATTTCCTCCAGCGAAGGCTGCAAATGTTCTCTCCATTTGCTATAATTAAGCTTTCATTAACCCATACGCATTTACACCAAGTGTGTTGCAGTCTCCTTCCATGAAGCAATAAATGGCTTTCTTGGTTTGCTGTAACACCCATTAGGCAGCGACGACAAAGCTGCAGATAACACACTACGTAATGTCTCGTCTGTATTTCAGGCACAGCTTCAGAGCTACTACACTCAGGAAACATTCCAAACAGTGTGTGTGGGCTTTTTTATCCCTAACAGAAAAGGAAAATGTTTTAAAAGGATGGGGTCAGGGGTGGAGAATTAAAAACCTATAAACCTAAAATATGAGTGGGTTTTTAGATTTTAAGAGAAGGGCAGAAGATGGGTGTGGGGGGAGGTTGGAGTGGAAGAACAAAAAGGCATTGCAAGCAATCTGATTGTGGAAAGACAAACTTGCAAAAAGCCCTCCAAGACTGCTTCTCTAAATTAAAAATGCTTGCGCCAAAAGAAAAAACCAAACCAAAAAACCTCAAACTCTCCCCCCCCGGCAAAAATCCCAAACAAAAACTGACTGCCAAAAACCCACCCCAAAACCAAACAAGCTGACCCCAACCAGCAACCACAAAATCAAGCATGAAAACTCTTATTCATAGAAACATTGTGATTATGTGAAAACTAAGGATATAGACTTCCTCTATAAATGTTCCTGTTTTGAATTTTTCATATATAAAGGAATAGATGAGGTACTGTCTCCTCTTTGTACTCTATTCAAGACCAGGTCTCAAGCTGTGTTGCAGAAAGTGCCGTCCTGGTCACTTTAGATAAGGGTTTTAATCATCCCAGCTATGTGAGCAATAACAATAGTCTGCCTTGCAGTGGTTGCTCACTGAATACTGAAGGACCTCAACTTGCTGTTTTAGTCTGAGTATGAATTCAATAATTTTAATTTTGATGACTCTTGCTAAAAGCATTTTTGCAGATCAAGAATATGCCACAAGGCTCCAACCTCTTTCTGTTTATAGATGTACATTGTCTCCCTTGAATCCATTCATAATAACTCTTATATAAATTTCTCCAGCTTTGCAGATACCAATGCCAGCAAGACATTGTGGGTTTGCTTTTATATCAGATAATTCTATTTCTTACACAGGGCTGGGAGAAGGAGAGAGGTTCCATGGAAATAAAGCAGCCCACATAAATCAAGGCATACATATCCCCTTTTGCTGGAAAACGTATGGAAGGAAACACTAATCCAGAGAAACCTGAAGATTCTCAGTGCCTGTAGCTATCATTGCCTAAAAGCGGTGCCTTGTTCTGTTATGCAAAGATTCAAAAACAAATGCACCCACTCCAACTTTGCCAGCCGCTGTCTCATTGCAATTGCATTTTAAAACAGCTTGTTGTCATCTGATAAAAATAACAAGGATTACATCTTGCTCAACCCCAGAGGATTTAGGAAATGCTTTCTTACAGCCAGATTGGGGTTTTTTGTTGTGTCCAGATTGGATTACAGTAATTCTCTGTTTGCAGACTTGCCAGCGCCATTTTTACAGATCTTGCAGGAACAAAACATGAGAAAGAAATCTCCACTTGAGGGAACAGGATACCTGGTGTCGCTGCTCTGTATCAGCATTTTATCCTGCAGTCATTTGAAAATTGCTTTTGATACTCCTCTGTCAAGCTTCTGATATGCCTGTCACTGATAAACTAGAATAAGTATCCTAAATTACATAGTTCCTACTATTTCCTAGGCCGAGGAAGTACCACACGCTGGGAAAACACAAGATGCCAGAGAAAAAGCAGTTGGGTAATTCTTTCTAATGTTACAGAATTTCCTTCTTAAATATCCCAAGCTTAGATCATGTCTATGTATTTCAGAAGTGCTACATCATAATACTCCAAAGGAAAATCCAGTGCAGGTTGTTGGAAACTGCTGAAAACTAATAAAGTAATTAAAAAGTAGCCAAGTACTATAGTAATATATTGGAAATCATAGAACAAAACCCCCCTGACTTACTGGACTTACTGGTGATCTCCCCACTTCAGACCTGCAAAATT
Organism: Struthidea cinerea; assembly: GCA_013397865.1. Classification (NCBI taxonomy): domain Eukaryota; kingdom Metazoa; phylum Chordata; class Aves; order Passeriformes; family Corcoracidae; genus Struthidea; species Struthidea cinerea. The sequence goes on from VZTI01005570.1 coordinate 1,094,154, forward strand.
TGATCTTTCAGGTAATTTGAATTCCGTAGTCTGAATCTGGAGTAAATCTTTACCTTACAGTCTATTGCTTGGGACAATATCAAATATTTTATATGTTAGATGTCGGTGTCTTTCTCAGAAATATTGTTAATGACTCTGCAGAAAGTTATCTCATTCCCTTTCTGATTTACTTGCGCTTTATGCATACTTTACACCTACACAAGGGATTGTAGGAGATGCACAGGAAAGAAGGATCTAGTGCCCTGAATCTAATTTTCCTCTCACAACTTGTTGACTCCAGACCCACACAAAATTCACACAGAAACAGTGAAAGTCAAGTTTCCAAAAGACTATGTAAAGTCTAATGAATGCAACAGGTCTTGCATCAAAAGCATTATTTTTGTTATATTTCAGTAAGACTGATATATTTAATACATTTTGAAGATATTACTCCTGCATATGCTTAAGTCTTCCATGGAAACCTGTACTCCCAAAATCACCAGGGCATTTCTAAAAATGACACCCTACAGAGCGATGCCAGGCTTTTGCAGATACTGCTTACATTCTTTGTACATCGATCGAGTTTGTGTTTAAGTTTGTGGTTTGTTGTGGTAGTTTTTAATTGGATGATCACTGAATTATTAATATAACACATTAAAGAATTACACAGGTAAAACTCCTTTAAAATTATTTACATGGAAGTATAAGCGCATTGTACGAAATGTAAATAAATTAAATAGGGATTCTCTATTAATTGACAACCCTTGCTTTTACTGGGCTGTGACATGCAAGAATGGTAGAAACTTACAGGCCCACGCCAGGAGTTGCTAAGCTTCCTGAAAAAGTGAAACATTTCAAAAGAAAGTGTTTACACAGTGATTTGCAGAAGTCTGTATGTATTGCAATTAACTAGGAAGAAAAATGGCAAAACTTTAACTGTAGCCCCACTTGAGCCTTTATAAATAAATTTTAATTTTTCTGTTTTGATTTAAAATACTCCTATTAACAGGATGAAGTAGCACAGAAATACTCTGGTAATATTTTCACGGCCAAAAGAACAATTTTTAATATCTTGGAGTACCAGGACAACCCAGGGACCCATAAAATTTATGGCTGCAAAACAGTCTTTCCCTCCAGCTGTAATTAAACAGAATACTCTGTAAAACAATACTAATTAGAATTATTGCTTTGTGTTGTTTATCATTTGATGTATTCTTATTTATTCAACAGCACCCAAAACTGAGATTTCCATGCTCCTGCTCCCCAAAACAGAATACAAACTGGGACTCTGCCAGAGCTCATTTTAGACATGACAGAATGACTAGCAGTGGAAAAGGAAGCATGGTTTCTGGGACTCAGTCACAGTCTTCCATTCCAAATTTCCTACTAGAGTTTTGGGAGAATACACCTACTTTTGGAGCATTAAATAGCATGTTTTTTACAGGTATAGTTGAAATAGGGAATTATAAAAGTGTTAAAGAAAAAAAACATTTTCCTAGGGAGCTTGCATGTAATTATTTTTCAACAGATTGATTTCTCTAAACTCACCTTTTGCCTCAGCTTCAGGCTGTCCAAATCTTATTATTTATTCCTCTAAACAAACCCCTTCCTCCTAAAACTACCACTTCAGACATTTACAGCTTAAAATCAGAATCCTGTTTTTCTTAAACAGCTTCATCAGACCCTCTCCTCTTCCTCCCCGAAATGGACTGCACACATAATGCTGCCCTCTGTATTCCAGGCAGCCCTTTGTTCTAGCTATGCTCTCCACCAAACCCTTATTTAAAATCTATATGGCAGAATCCAGGAAGGGTGGAGTGGCAAGAACAGCAGCAGCAGAACCTGAGCACCAGCAGTGCTGAGCAAGCGTGCACCTGCCTGCCCAGGAATTCCTGTCCCCCAGAGCAGGGTGTCAGGACTAGCCAGGAGCACACACCCCTGCCTTGCTAGCTGGTGCTACCCCAGGGCCTTCCACCACTTTGTTTCTTCTGTCTTTCAAAACAAGTAAAACACTCAGGTCTGGAACGATATCCTCACCTAAGTTACTGAAGCACTATTTAAATATTTCATGTCATACAAATGGTCTTCATTACAGGGAAGCCCCTTTTGTCGCTATAAAATGACAGCTCATTCATCTTATTTGTCAAGTTAGAAGATTTAAGAAAAGGTATCTTTCTCCATATTTGTTGGATATGAGGCTTTACTTAGGAAAAGGACCTCCCCAACAAGTTACATGTTTAATGAGAAAGAACATTTATTTCTGCAACCTCTCCAACACATTATGTAGGCTGCATCTGAGTAGCAGAATCCCACAAAGACTTAGCTCTTTAAAATGCAACCAGAATCCTTTTTGTGTCATGTTTACTTCCCTTTATGAGCAAAAAGGGAGCTAATGGATAGATGCTCTGTAAACTATTATTCAAATGTCTTTTTCCATATGTGACAAAGCAACACTGAAACAACAACAAAAAAGCCTTATGAAAAGAGAAGTGGTAGATTTGTAGGTCAGCTGGAAAGGAGGTGTGGTTTCCTTTTAAAAGTGTAAGTTTGCATGAGGAATGTTTGAGAAATTAGTGGGACTACAAGTTCCCAGTGGTCTCCTGAGCATCTGCCCAGATAGGCTCTCCTGTTGGAATCATATTCTTTTTTCTTCTGTTTACACCTGTTGCATGCATTGCCAAGTTGATAGTGTAAGCAGATAGAGGCTAATGTTTTAGCTCTTCGTTGTGGATGAAGAACACACCACGATGTGCACAGAACAAGGTGCTTCTTTGTCTTCCTTCTCCTTGCAACATGTGGGATTAATCTACTGGCATAACTAAGTACTGGCAGAAGCCAATGCCTGCCTCATGCATACTGAGCTGCCAACAAGCTCCAGAAACTTGGCTGGTAGCAGAAGCAGGTTGCTCAAAGAGCAAAGAACTGAATTCATGAAAATGGTGAATCTTCTGTACTGCTTGATTCTCCTGGGTCCCTCTGTTGTTTTGCACATTAATCTCTATTGACAGTTTTGTAGCTCCTATCACATTCCAGATTCCCGCCATCCATAATGTGCTAGTTCCCTGGCAAGCTGTCACAAGCTAGCAAGTAACCTTGGCAAGAAAATTTGATCACAAAACTGGGGGGACACAGTATACTCCAGTTTGTTCTTCCTTCCTGCAGGACAGATGCGGCACTGGTACCTTCATCATTTCATGTTTACCATGAGAATTGCTTTTTTCAACCACAAACTTCTCGATGGTTCCTGCTGCCTACCAGTTTGACTCTCACTCCAGTTCATCAGCAGTGAACGTATGTCTCATTCACAAACTCTGTCATAAGCCAAACCAGCAAGAGCATCAACTCAGCCAGCTTGAGATATTCACCCTCTAAACTCAAGCCCAACTACTGAAGAAACTCTAGGCACATCCTTTGTGATGCCATAATAAACTTACTGAAAATAAAGCTCTCTGGTTCCCCAAAACTGAAAAAGGTAACAATCTCAACTCCTTATACAAAGAGAAATGGTACTCTGTACTAAGTTGGCTGTCCCAGAAGCACTCCCACTGTTAGTGACAACAGCTTTGTAATTTACAGGCACTCTCTGACAAAGCAGCTCCAGGCCTGTCACAGGCTGTAATTTAACACTGGGTGGCAATAAATTAAACTGAAATGCTCATGTGATGCTCCCCACTCAGGCCAGTTAAAGCGAGCAAAAAGCAGTGAGTTCTTCCGGCAGGCACAGCTCACAGCAGGGCTGGGGGGCAGTGACTTCCCAGCCTCACTGACTTCAGGCTGGACAGGCGATTCTGGGGACCTCCTGTGCCCTTCTTCCTGAATTCTGTAATCTGTTCTTTATTGGCTGATGAAAACAATCCCTGAGGTAGGCACCTGTTGCTGTTACGTCCGAGACGCATAAAGAAAACGACACAGAGTCCAGGCTTATGAACAAGTGGAAGCTGAAGCGCTTTAATAATTTTCTGACTATTTTTATAGGATAGATCACAAAAAGTGTGTTGAATGGCAATAGGTAATTGGTTCCTCGGCCATCCACCCCTTGAGAGGACTGGCCAAGTTTTAAGATACCTATTCCAAAATATTTTCAAAGTCAAAGCCATAACAATCTTGCAAAACAACTTGTGAGTGGAAGAAGTTTGTGAAACTGTGACCTTGTTTAAAATAGTTTACATAGGAAAGACAGTCTTCTCACAGAATATTGAGAAAAGGCTGAAGAATTTCTCCGCTTCTAGCTTTTTAGCACCTACAGGCACCTACCAAATAATTCTTTCATATTGTTCATCTGACTTCTTTTTTTTCCCCTTAAATATAGAATGTGTAAACATATCCAAAATAACAAAGTGAGAGTCACATAAGTGTTCTTTGTTAATTACTGAGTATTTTACCTCCATTTACACTTTAAGCAATTTACACATCTGTAAAAAGCATTCACAAAAGTTCATGTAAATAGGATGATTTACATGATTTTTATTAACATCCTATCTGTTTATACATAAAAATAGAAATAATTAGAAGCACAGCTCAAGGTCACCCTTTATGGTAGATATATTTTCAATTAAAATCACTTCAATTTTTCTTTTTAAATTCCTATTGTGAAATCTTCTCTTTAATTAAGAAACTACCATGCACCATTTGCTTTTAAAATAGGTGTGCCTCCAGATCAGTCTGAAAACTACCTGAAGAACGTGTAGAATGATTGTGATTAATGCACAAGTGGGGTTTTTTCAACTCAAATTACAGAAAAGGTTTCATTTAGAGCAAAGACTGACTTTAAAAAAATATTCCATAAAGGAAAACGTACCTTGCTTTTTTTCCAAAACGTTTTATCTTGACCTGCCTTCCACCTAAGTTAGCACTTATAAAAATAACATTTCCATGGTAACTGTTCTTTTGCTTCATTTTCAGAGATGTTGAGGAACCTCAGCTACCACTGATACCAAACAAATCTGTGTATGCTTCACACCCCTGAAATTCATATTGCATATATTTTCCAGTACAGGCGCTCATTTTTTTGTTCATTCTTTTCCTCTAAATTTCAATTAATATCTGTCCCTGAAAAATATTTGGGCTGTGTAATTTAAACTATGCATGCCTGACAGTTTGCAGAGCTGGTAAGCAGAATAGAAACATCCTCTGTGCTCAGTGAGAAGCCAAACACAGTCAGATGCAAATAAGCCTTAGAGAATGCAACAAGGGATGGATTTGCATCCTCTGAGACTAAATAGCTGCAGAAACGTGTCCTTAAATTTTAGACCAGAGAGAGATCCTCATCTAAAACCCATAAACACAGTTTTTAATATCACGTCCCATTGTTTAAGTATACAAAGCACACATTTCCACACAACCCAAGACCAGCTTGCGAAAGCATCCCCTAGAATAGACAGGAATTGCATTCCAGCATTTCACTCACAATGTGACTAAGAACACCCCAACAGGCTATAACCCTTGTTCATACTTGTTCAAGATATTTTATTCTTGAAAAGTGGGTATGAACCATAGAAACAGTATTAACTCAGTCCTCATGATGCAACAGAATGCATTTCACAAGTGACAAACAAAATATGTATTCAAATGTGGATTAAAACTGTAGGTGAGTTTCATGGCAGTGCCAGTAGATACAAGAAAAGGCACCCCAAATGCTCCTAACCTCAGAGAATTAGTTTATCTCTAAAGTAGCTGTCAGAGTATAGATTAGTTCTATTTCTTTGAAAATCCATAGGAAAATGTGGGATGAGAACTTGATCTTATAATGTATTCAAATTTCCATCAAAGTTTTGTGCTAGTCTTCTGTTACTTCCAGTTATCAAAAACGTCCTTTTTGCAAAAATCAGGCCAAAAAAAGAGAAATTACTGAATATTTCGTAGAACTTGTTGCAGAAATCATCCTTCTTTTCCCATTTTTTTTTTCAGATTTTCCACTGAGGGAAAAACAGTAGAGGACCAATTATCAGCAAAAAGACCACATCTGCTGCCATTTACCCAGTCATCTTCTGGAGCACATTCCCACAAATTCCATAAATATCACAGAAGGAATGAGACTACATCAAAATTAAGATGTTTAGTGAAGGTTTTTGTATATGGGGTTTTGTTGCCTTTTGTTTCTTAATGAGTGCAGAGACACTGGAAAACAGAATATCAATATCTAGATAATGTTATGTGCCATTTCTATAGGCTAGCACAGCTCCTTCCCTGAATAAAGCTGATTAAAAATTAGATATATTTTGCATGATCTTTACCAAGGGTAATTCAGCGTATCATCCATGCCCTGTCTCTTAACAATACTGTAGAGATCTTTTACAAGCACCAATTAGGAGGAAAATCAGAACAAAAACAAAGAAACCCAAGCCACACACACAATTCAATTACAAGTGATACTTTTCAGTCCCTGAAAATCTATATTCATGTTTTATCAGATAAACTAAATATTATTTGGCAGCTTCACCGCTACCCCATTTTTTGTTATAACTTTAAAATTAATTTTGGTATGGAGACTCCTGTGCACTTTCAGGACTATTACAGCACTGTAGGCAACCATACTTTAGTAATGAACAACATTCTTGAAACCATCTTGAAACATAAAAGAGGCACATTTCCTTCTTGGAACAACTCTCTAAACTTCTTTCCTGCATCACTGAGACACAAACAGGAGTTCAATACTTTAAATTGATTGGTATTTATGTATGGATATTATTATATATAACTATATACATTACATAGGATATTTTGTGTATGAGAATCATGTGCATTACAGAGGATATATTTCATATCTCTTCACTGATATACAGAGATTCATTTAATGTGCTCTTAACCCTCTTCTTTTATGAAAAATATATTGGCAAACACTTTCAAGAAGCTGGATAATCTAAACAACCAAGTGAATATTGCAAAAAACTTCTAATAGTTATTTCTTTCAGTCGTTTAACATCATTTCATAGATTACACTTTTTCTTTCTGCTTAATTTGCATTTTTTTTTCTAAAGAATGCCAACGGTAATTGAATTTTGGATATCTAAACAAGATGTAAAGAACAGTGATTTTGTGTAGTACTTATCCAGACGGGAATCCCAAACAATATTAAACAGGCCTAATTAAACTGCCTGTATGGCAGCATGCTAGGCAGCGAGACTTTTATTCCTTGGATACAATTAAGTTAGTTTTATACTGTATTCCTGGTCCAGTATTTAAAAAAAAATCTGATTTTAATTTCTTTCGGTGGTTTTCCCCAACACCTTCAGAGGCATTTAGCCTAAAGTAAGCTGGCACAGGAGGAGTTGCATGAAATCTCCTGACTCTTAGGCCGCTGTGGATGGTGGCTGCCTCACCCAGCCAGTCCCCTCGGAGTACCCCTGACAGGAGCGTTTGCCTTGCACAGCAATGCAGCGGCACTCCTGGGATCACCGTGGCGTGGACTGGCTGATTCACTGTGGGAAGATTTTCTCCCTGCTGTTTCCTCCTCTTTCATCATCCCTCACTGCACCTTTGCCTGAACCACTGTGACTCTTTCCCTTCCCCCGAACTCTCTCTCTCCCTCCCATTCACTCCTTCACTTTTTTTACCTTTTCTTTACATCCAAATCATTATCTGGTAGTTGGGTCTCTATCCAGACAGCAGAGCTACAGGTGCCACAAGAGCAGCCAGAGGTGGGCTGGAATCATAACAAACAGAAGAGGGTAGCTAAATCTTTACAAACTGATATGACACAGTCAAGAAATTAATTTCATGTGTGGCTAATCTGATTACTGATGTCTTCATCCTGCCAGCCTTTGCATCTCCTGAAGGCTGCTGCCCAAACACCTCTGCTCACCTGATTTCTTCCTAACACAATTCCATAGCCTAATACAGATTATATTTAACAAGTAAAAGCAAAAATTTAGCATCTAAGAGCTTTCTTAACCCACCAATTTTACAGAACTGGGGTGGAGAGCCATCAGAAAAGTAAGGCGAGAAAACTAAGGGAGAAGGTAGGGGGCAGGGGCAGTAGACTGACACCATAGCTTGTGAAAAACTAAAAACAGAGATTCCCTTACCTGGATTATCAGCAGCAAGGTTGAGAAGGGTTTTTAGTGGATTGGGCCATTAGCAAGCAGCATTTTATATTGGTGGGTATGAGTGTAGGCTTTCTTTTTGTTAGAAAGGAGTTTGGGTAGCAGTCAATTCAGAGTACCAGAAACCAGAGCAGTAACAATGAACAGCACAATACAGAATATAAGCACACGTGCCCTTCAAAGTGCCCCTGAAAATTTTATTTTTGTTCTCTAGCTACTTTAAAGACACCTTTAGAAAATGAACTAAATTCTGAGAAAGGCTGAGGAAGGCTATTCTACTCTCTGTACAGGAAGCTGGTTCTGTCACTACCCTTTTCCCCAAAAGACACATACCAAAATAAGGTGTCTCTTTCCTCACCTGATAAAATTCTGAAATAGTGAAAAATACTGCAAGGAACCCATGAAATAAGAGAACTCATACAGCAAAACAATACTACTGTCAAGTAGCAAAAATATATAGATTCTGCTAGATACCTTAAAGGTCTCTTTCTGAACACACCATTCCCTAGGTGTGAGAATTATATTTGCCAAGTTTATCCTGGAAGACATTAGATATACTTTTTATCCCTCTGTATTTAATATATTCTTTGACTACAACATTGAACAGCCTGGCTCTGCAACTTCTACCACTAACCACACTCACACCAAAGCACAGAACTGCAGGAACTTGATGAATTCCCGTGCAGTATTCAATGCAGTTTTTTTTACTAGAGAGAAAAAAAGTTATTGCCTCCCTTCCTTTGTAAGTATTTGCTATAACTGAAATGTGTCTGTGTGTACCTTGAATTCATTCACAGCAGCAACTTGTACTGCCCCTGTTTAGGTAGGAAAATGCTAAAAAAGCCCTCCATTTTCATCTCACAACAAAATAATAATGGACAAATTTAATTGTAGTTTCAAATAAGCATGACATATCTGTTACCATAGAAGTTTCCCTGAACTGTCAGGTAATCCTTGTAACAATAATATAACGAAATACTGCTTCACAAACACAAATCACAAAAGATATCCACCTTCCAATAACTGTCCTTGAAACCTTTCTCATTCTCTGTGTTTGTAGTGAGCTCTATCCACATAACATTCGTGCAACAATAGTGCACTTGTCACGCTGCACTGTCATATTAAATACAAGAAAAAAGGGTATTCAGGATGTACCTGTCTCCAGTCCTTCCTTATACAGACAATACATGGACCCTCGTGAATAGTTTTAACCTTGAAATGCAAAGTTATAAAGAGCTACTTTCAGTAAGCAGACACAGCAGAGCAGGAAAGGGGCTCTGTGAGAGAGGCAGTCTCTAACAAAGGAACATCCTGCCATTTGATCATATCTGCCAGCAAGAGTAACTGCTATTGAATATCACACTCTGCTGTCTCAGAGGCAGCACATCAGCCTGAATGGGTTTTATTAATAGGTTATTAACCTGATTATTGCAGACATATCCAAAGCTGTGTCCTCCCCATTTTCCTGTGCCTGTGTTGAAGGGGGATAGCAAAACCCATTTTCTGTAACAATATAAAATATCCATGTGCTTGTGCTGAGAACGACTTGCTGAAACACCATTGACCTACATAGGATCAGCTATATTGTGCTAACAGAGACTCAAAGATTCAGGGGGAGAGGGGGGGGCAATGGGGAGGGGACAGTTTTGGAGACACACATAAAATCAGCTAGCACAGAAACATTTTCATACTGGGTTAATGAAACTAAATTTGCTCACAGAATTCTACGTTAGCACACTTCTAGCAGAGAAAAAAAAAAAAAGTGGATTTTTTTTAAAGTGAGAAACAAGAATCCTTACCTTTCTGTTGAATCTTCAGGGAGGCCACTTGCTAATTATTACAAGGTTTTTTTAATAGCATGTACTTCTGTTATAACAAGGACCTGCAAACTCACTTAAATAGGCCCTGAGAAATCATAGGATCATGAGTTTCTCTCTTAATTTCCAGGTGGTAACAATCTGTGTAAGAAAAGCTCTCACATGTCTCCCATTACCAGATTATCTCCACACCTTGCAGCCTGTAATGAACGCAGCCTCCCCATGCCTTTGCTATACCAGAAGAGCCTGTTGTTCTCATCCTGCTATCCTGCGGATCCAGAGGCAGCTGGGCACCTGGCTTTGGTACTGATATCACAAATTCAGCTGGGCTGGGAGACTTTCTCATGGAGAATCAGATTGTTGTGGCAGTGAAGTCTTTCTGAGAGCCTGCATCCTTCAGCTCTCTGCCCACAGCTGAGTCCCACTAATGCAGCAACTCGGTCAACGTTTCATATCCACAGGACCATTCCTACAAGGATGATGGTAAACCTCTCCCTTCCTCATTCTTCTCAGTCACATCACTTAACATCCCTGAAATGTAACTTTTCAGCTTGGGAGAATTTTCCCACAGAAGTAGAAACTGTACAAAATTCTAATTATGCAAATCTCACTCATGTTGGCATTTTGTTGAATTTTTTATTGCTCCATTGTTTGCCCTTTCGGAAGTAATTTCTTTTTCTGGATGAAATCAGTATAATAATGCTTTAGCTCCCCTTTGAAAAGTGAGAAACAGGTAAGAATTGGTCCAATTTACTTTAGCATTGTAGAGTTCTGTAACATTTAAATCCACAGGCTCATGTTCATATGTATAGAGCATAGTTTTACCTTTTATTTTTGCATTCATTCCTACATATATATAGCACAGCAGATCGTATGTGCACTATACTCTAAGACTATGCTTTTCTGTATTTCCTTTCAACTTCAGTCTGAACAAGGTTTCCATCTGTTCCTGTGGCTGTCAGCCTGCAGACATTCTAATTTTGTGATCACCTGTTCTCATGTATTCCTCATTTCTCCTAGTGTTTCTTCCTCCTTTCTCGGAAAAGCCTATATGCTTCTGACATCTGCTCACCACCATTATCTTTTATGAACTCCCCGGCAAAAACCCATTCAGAGATGCTGTCAATGTCAACTGCTCTGTCAAAATTTTACACTTGGCACGTCTGACAGTCTGCAATGTGTTGACCTTCATTGTGTCAATGCCCTTGAACAATATCTTTTTTTCACTGCTCCTGTACAAACCAACTTTACTTTTTCTTAGACAACATCACTTAGTACAATCCTGTCCCTGTTAAGTACCGAGAACGGCGAGAAACGACATGATCCAAGTTCAGGAAGAAAGTGGTTATTTAATTAATTATAATTGGGTTTCTATAACTTGGTTCCCAAAGATGACAGGAGGTCATTGGATCTTGGACCAGCCACCCTCCGTCCCATTGGCTAAAACTTACAACACCTATTTCAAAATATTATTTCACTGTGTACCATAACAACTCTGAAAAATAGATCCCAGGTGCACAGATAAAACCCAGTTTACAAAAACCCATAGCAGTGTTTATCATAGCTTCTGTGAGAACCACAGAGCTCTCACAGAACGCTGCAGAAAGCTGAAAAATTTCTCTACCAAAGCTTTTCAGCATCTACACAATCCAATAACCACTACTGAACTGACCACCCTGCACACGAGCTAGGAACTAATGCAGTCCTTCTTTAGTCAGTGAGAAATCCAGCTGAAACAATAATGGCTTGACTCATCTAAGTATTGAAACTAAAATATTCCTGCATTTTCAACTGAAGGAGACTGAAATGTCTTTTCCCAAGATCACAACATGTTATCAGGTGTGATTGAATTCAGAAGGGACATTTGGACACTTCAACCCCAATACAATTCCTCAGACGCGGGACCAACTTTTCAAAGCTTACACTTTCGCTCTGTTAGGATCCAAACTGTAGGTTCACTCCTGAAAGGCAGAAAGATACCTCATTTATCAGGAAAATAACTTGGAAGCGAGAGTATTCACAATCTTCCTGGAATATATTTGTCTTGTACAAAATAATTTAAAAGTTCCCTTAAATGTCAACAAAGCAAGTAACCTCATTCACTGCAGAAAAACAAGATTTGGCAACTTTTGTTATTAGTGTATAAAAATTCCTTCAACACTGTTTCTCTATCACAGTTCTAAACACATAAAGGCACCAGGGCCTTCCTTCACATTCTCCTACATTTCCATAGCTCTGGGATTAAAGGATGCATAAAGTGTAAGCACTTCATTTGCAACTGTCAGGCTAATGAACACCGAACTGCAGAATATTTCTCTCACTGGAGGTCTAATTAACTCATAGGAAGTGATATTAAATGATCCCATGGCACTCGAGAACTCTTGGGACATATAGAATTTAACATTATTTTCACCTGCATTACCCACAGCAGCTGCCCCCATTGTTGCCATCTTAAGAAGACATCATGATTGTTTTAAGACAGAAATGCTGTATAATCTCTATCATGTATACAAAAAATTGTCACGGAATGCTTCTTTTACATCACTTTTTAACACAACCAAAATCGAGTATCCTGCTCTGGGAAAACTGGTGGGTTGCCTTTTGTTATTAGGAAGAAATTTCCACTTTTCAAGTGCACAACTAGTTGCTCTATGATCTTCTGAAGGCTTCTGAGAATCTAGGCTTTTCTTGTGCTTTCAAAGACACTTGATTTCAGAAATGTGAACCAAATTATTTGCTAAAATTATAATTATCACCATAAAAAGAATATAGACCCTACACTGAAGGTAGATCATGTTATGATGGTAGTAACTCCTATTTATACTTAAATGCAAGAGCTGTATGGGTCCCATCTCCTCTAATATGGAAAGTTCAGCACAGTTTTACCAGTTCTTTTAATTTACCTGTTAAGGATCTGGGCATCCCTTTCAGAAATAGAAAGAAAAAAAAAGTATAAAGAAAAAAAGAAAATTTTAAAAGGGGCATGCGGGGAAGGGGACAAAAATAGAAGGGTTGTTTTTTTTTAAAAAGGGTGATTTTCTTAGGGAAGAAAAAATAGAACAATTACTCTCTTCTTGTAGGAAACAATTTCCGATGATAAGTTCTCAGCAGGAACCTCATTTTGTTCCTTATTGCTATACAATATCCAAAAGACCAGATTTACTACAATTGTCGATTGTTTTAACTGAGCTATACTTCTCTCTATCTTTTAAAACGGACTTAAAATGAGGAAATAAATATCAGCTGTAGTGCATCACTGACTGTGGTGTGTAGTTGAACCATCACAGTAAATATTTTAATTAAAACTTGAAAAACAAGCTGCAGTGTTAGTAATGCTGTAATCACCTTCCGGTTGTCTGTGTTTTCAACTCCAGCTTTCTTCACTCGGGGGACTTTTTTCATGAGGGTTTTACTAAAATCTTTTCCTGAGCCTACAGGAAACTCTTAATTACCTAGATTTTAGCCATTACTAAAAGATAATCAATTTCATCTTCGAAACAAAATAGGTTAATTTAGCTCATAGAGTGTGTCTGAATATTAATTCTGTCTTATTTACATATGCTTCATGATTAGCAGGCATTTAGTAAGGGGAAAAAAAAAATTGAAACAGCCTTTGAATGGATGGAGGGAGGAAAAAAAGGAAAGAGAAAATCTTCCAAGGAATGGTTAAGAAATGGGGTGGGTGAAATTGCAGTTCTCCCTTCACAAAGGTCTCTACCACAACTGCATACTTTTCTTCTGTGTTTGCAAATATATTTATCAAAATACCACCCTGCATTTATGTAAAAAGATATCATTGCTGCTACTGACTGCAAAGGTTATCTCATTAGTCAAAACCCTGGCATTCCAGTCTCAGGCTGTCATCAAAAAGACATATATGGATACATGGAACACACCATAAAAACATGCAATGAATTATGATTTTGTAGCAAACCATCCCAAGAGCTGTAGTTTGTGTAAATACGTTTCATTTCTCCATGGAAACATTAATATAGGTGTCTAATCTGATGGTTCAGACTTTCATGTTTGCTTAGCCTCTGTCCAGCTTTACAGGAATCAGTGTCACAGCACAGCTCTGACATTAACACAGTCACAATGTAACCCTGTTCAGAAATTGCAAAAACTGTTATCTCACTGCAAATTTAAGGAGAGAGCAATCTTCCCATATCAATGCTATTACAAACATCTCATTCATATCATCTCATTTATCATTTGGGGTTTTCAGCTTTCCCCAAAATTTGTGACTTTGTGACCAAATGAGTTTTGTATTAAACAACACATAAATTACAAAGTGTTAATATTGGTTTGTATATTTACATATACACACACAAAATACAAAAGCTCTGAGATTTTGTACTAAATATATTAAATATTAAGACCTTCCTCTTCTTCAAAATCTTTGTTTACACTGTATTACAGATTTGGCCTTTGGGAGCTGAGCATAACAAATGTTTCTTCATGACTGAGAATATCTGTAAAAATTACATCTTCCATAACCATTTCCCAGTTAACTATTCTGCTTAATAAATCAATAAATAGACTAGGACAGCTCAACTGGGTATGACTTTATACATTTCTCTTGCCTTTGAATTTTGTTTCATCTGGATGTAATGTTTTTCTCCTTCTCTTCCTTTCCTTCTGTTGTAGAACTCAATTTTCAAGTTCCAATGATTTCACCACAGAAAATAATACAGCTCTGACAATAAGGTTTTATTAACCTTTATTGCTCTAAAGCCTACATCTGAGATGAAATCCCACAGCTTTAGCTGTCAAAGGTTAAAAAAGTGATTGCTGCTTCTAATGGGCATCTGAAAGATGCTCAGTTGTATTTTCCCTTATACACACACTACTGAAGGAAAATATAGATTACAAAAACTGGAGATAGAAGACTTCTAAAAACAAATCCACGGTGAGGTATTTTTTTTCATTTTCTAGGAAAATGGACCTTAATTTAGGAGGGAAACTTTTACAGTTAAATAGTTTTGTCTTGCCTTCTCTTGCCTACTCTACGTGAACTTTTCTACTAGTTTACTCAGCTAACACTAAACAGCAGACTTGCACTTTATTATGATGGAGAAGTATGAGATTTCAGGAGGGATTTCTTCCTGCATTATCATGGAGCCACAGTGAGCTTCCATGGAAAGCATAGCACAGCCACTTCTTTTAAAAAGTAACAACTGAATGGGTCTCTGTCCCAGAAAGGTAAAGATCTATACACATAATGATTACAAACACAGTTTGACCTTTTTCCTACTTTTTTTGCTGAAAATTCTCCAGTGAACCCATAGATAAAGACTAACTGAGGGCAGAAAGAAGGTGCTTCTTCTAACACTGAATCAGAGTGTAGAATCCTCTTCTGAAAGTAAATTTCTCCCTCCACTTTTATGAAACCCAGACAGAAGACGAGGTCTGTATTTAGGAGGCCAGGAGGGTTAATGAAGACAGGACAGGGGTTAGGGAGCTCTTTCTAGAAGGGAAACCTTGAGTCATACCTTCTGATTTCTTCAACTGAATTGATTTGTGGAAATTGACCATTAAAAACAGGGGCACGATTAGAGGCTGTAGAGCAGTGCAAACCTTCTGGTCTGTGTTTTGCCACATATCACAGAAATTCACAAAACAGCACAAAAATTTCACTTGCTTTAGGCTGGGTATGCTAATCTTCCTATCACTGATAAGATACAAGTGCAACTTTCGGGCATTTTAATCTGCAAATTGTTGTTGCCCTGGAGGAGAATAGAGGCAATCTCTGCAGTTAGAGAAAAGGTGCTGCTGTCTGCACACAAAATATGATCTCTCAGCAACACATCACAGGATGCAAGGTGGGAAAGGAGTTTCTTGTTCCCAATCAGGCCATCAGCAGAATTCCCAGCCATGGCAGCAGTGCCAACCTTCAGCTCAGCTAAGAATGCAATAGAACTCTTACCCAGTGATACAAGTAACACTTCATTAGACAAGTCCTGAAGTCCATATTGATCATATTTTGATTTGAAAAATTCAGTCATCTTCATCACAGGCTACAGCCTGTAACTTTTATGTTTTGTTTCTCTTCATTAGAAAACTCAAAAACTATACAAAAGTGAACATACTTCCATGTGTATTTCCTTGTACTCTGAATCCAAAATAAACAGATAAAAGTTCTTCTGCTCATTAATTTTGTTTCATTTTCTAAGTATCAGCTCCTACTTCATAGGCTCAGTGATGGAGTATATAAATGAGGCAGGAAAAGAAAACTCCTTGCCTTCACAGTGGGGCAGAGATCATGCTCACTTGCAGAGTGCCAGGTCATGATACCTACTCCAGAGCCAGCCAAACAGGCTGCCCAGTACTGCCGTGAGCTGTAAAGCACACCAAGGCTCAGAGAGGATGACTACAGACACTTCTCTCCCTCGTTTGCCTTTTGTAGCAGGGCCAAATACAAGAGCAGAGCCTGCAGGCACAAACTGCTGGATGCTCTTTCTAAACACTCTGAAATTAAAAAAGGACAACACATGGACTTTGGCCTGTAAACTCTTTTCTACAGAAAACTGTGCTCTTCTCCTGTGAGGCTGACATTTGATCCCTTATGTGCCAGGAGCTCTGGGAGAAGCTCTGCTTTGTCCTGCTCCTTTAGTGATAAGAATGAGGAAAAAGGTGCACACAGAACAAGGCAGAGAAACAATCAACAAAGAGACTACACAATAACTTCTGATTTCCCAGGGTAGGAACTGCTAGAAAATTTAGACTAGAACATCAGAATTGTGAAGCACTAGGAAAGAAAAGGGGAAATTGTATACATTGAGATGCCCAGATGCTATGCAAATTCAATAGTAAGGAAAGATTATAAAGGAGAAAACCATTTTTAAATAACACAGGAGAAGTTTTTTCCTTTAAAATTCCATAAAACTTGAAATGGGTTGAACCATGCATCCATACAATTTCAGGCTGAGATAAAAAAGTAAAGCTGCTTAGAGTATTACTGGTATTATTAGCACCATGCTCTGACTAGCTGAGTTAATGCTTCTCATTTGTGTCCATGTGTATGCATATACTTGTATGTGCTTATAAATCAAAGACAACTTTCTGTTACAAACAAAAAGGAACTCACTCACAAATGCTCCTGGTGTCTCTGGACAGCTCTTTGTAAATCAGGTAAAAGTTTTTTGGATTGAATAATATTCATGAAACACACAAGCATTAACTCAGTTGCCTGTCACAACGGGGAATAAGCAGATGGGCGATGCTGATGTACTGGAAGGGAGAGGTCCCTGTACACCCTGACATGTTCAGCAGAACAGCAAGTGAGTGAGAGCACTGTTAGTCCCAGGAAGGGGCAGTTTAGTCACTCAGGTCTGGAATGATTCCTTCTACTTATGAGGTTTCAAACTAGAAGTTACACAAGTAGTTAGACTGGGCAATTGCAGTGATCTCTCCAGCATTACAAACTATAAATAGATGAAGCACTCAGCATCCTGTTCAAGTTGCCTACTTTTCCTCTTAACTCCTTTTGATCTTTTTCTTTAGTCTGCTACAACCAGTTGTCCAAGTTTCAAACACATACATATCTCTACACCATTAACTTTATAAACTGTGTTTTTCTTTCCATCCAATGCCAAACTGATGCTAATTTTTTTCTTTAGCTTTGATTTGTCAGCTCACATTCCTTTTGAGGTGTACTTTTTATGTAAGCATTTGAACAAAGATGTCTCTTCATCTACCTTTCATCATTTAAGGCATGCCTAGACCATAAAACAAAAGTTGAATTTCAGGAACTTTGAATCAAATGTTCCATTACTACAAGGCCTAAGAGGTTGGAGTCCTTCTAAATGTAGTACAAAGCTGTCTTGAGTAATTTGTACTTCTGCAAGAATTATTTCATTGTTTCTACCATTAGGGTTTCAAATTCCCATTGTTGTTCCCTTCTGTGATTAAAATAAAACAATGTTTCAATGGTTTCTTATACCAGAATTGTAGTGCTTTCACAACTAAATTTCTGGAAAGGACAGGGAGTATTTTCTGAATTTCTAAACTCAACAACAGACATATATTTAAAAAAGAAAAAAAAAAACAATAATAACAACAAAAACCAACAAACCAACCAACAACACTCCCCCAAAAGACTTCACCAAAAAAACCCAAACCACCCAACACTGGTGGGAAGACTGGTGCATATCTAATAGGCCAAGCATAGAGGAAGTTATGTTACCATCTAAAAAATGATGAGAGAAGGTAAATATCCATTAAGCAGTATCACAGCACTGTCTGGTTTTTTCTGTGTCTAGTTCTAAGAGAAATAAGCAGTTGCCTAAGGCTGACAAGACATTCTGGTATCATCACTCCTGGCTCCCACAAGGTCCACATTTTCTTCTCCTTCTGCCAACACTAAGGCAGGTACTGGTGATGTGAGGCTACTGCTGCTGCCGATATTACTCTGTGCAATGTGTGTGTGGTGTGCACGTGTGCACATATGTGTGAAAAAATAATAAAGCATTCTAATGCCTTCAGGAAAATCACAGCTTTTAAGCTTTTCTGAATCAAAAGTGTCTTTAAAAAGAATAAAATATTTTCAGAACTGTACATTAATGTTTTCATCATCCTCTGCTTCTCACTAATGTCCAGTTGCCTCATAAAATGAAGAATATAATGTATACACAAACATGGTTTAGACTGTAAGAACATTCATGCACTGCAAAGTAGAAAGAATTGCCAAAGAAGCAATTAAAAATAGCCTTTCTACACAGATACAAGTTTTGGGACAGTCGACCTCGTCTCGAGCCAGTTAAACAGAGCTGTATTGAAATGCAAATATATTTATTCCACAAGTGTTTCTGTGGATACCTGTTAAAGAAATTTCCTTCAAAAGCTATTAAAGAGTACTTTGGTTTTGCATCAAACCATACATAAGAACACAATAGGCTCTGTTAAATAAAGATAAAGGAGAGGAATAACCTTATTAAGGGCATGACTGTATGAAACAAGGTTGTACATTTACCACTGTTTGACTAAAATTACGACTTGTAGAAAAACAGTATGTTCCTTGGGAATTAATACAGTGGCTGCTCAATTCTTTTATACTTAAACCACTGTTCATTTTGGTTTTAACCCTTTTTATTTCCATTTCAGTGTTTTGGAGGGTTTATTTAATATATGGCAACGTAAGTTCAGTAAGCACATGCCAGCAAGAAGGAAATGACCAGGGTAGGTGTCTTATTTGTACTCTGGCTATAAGGGCTCACTGGGGCCAATGGACAGCAGTGAACAATGGAGGTTTGCAGGTACTTGGAAGCACATCCAACATATATTTGGAACTTCATTTAAATCTGATTTGCATAATCATTTCATCAGAGACAAATAACAAAAGAAAGGAAGAACCTCAATGAATTTCCACTGAGGTACAGTCTAACTTTTTTATTCATAGGGTTGTCATGAAAAAATAACCAGAATTACAGCTAAAATCAGGTCAGAAAACAAGCAGCTTATCACTATAGCTGTAGGAGAGAACACTGGGCAACAGAGAGGCAGAACTCTGCCAAAATGGGGCAGTTGCAGAATTTATATACCTCTAGATTATTCAACTCCTTCACCAAAATTCGGCCAAATAAGCTGAATATGATAATTAACGTGAGCAATTGAGAACCTCCAGACAGCACATCCCTTTACAAAGAATCCGCTCCCTTTACATAATCCACTCCATTGTTAATTAAATTGTGCTGACTGGCAAGATCATTAACTGCAAGTTTCTTAGCTAGCAAAGTCTCCTGTGGGATTTTAACTGCTTTGCTTCTGTGGGAGACTAAGGCTGAGATAGCAGGATCCTAACTGGGTTCTCTATGTTTCTGTAGGACATGCATTTTTGGAGGGAGAGGATCCTTCTTATTATACTTTTTTTCCTAGGTTCTGAAATCTTGATAGTAAGTGAGGTCTGTAGAGAGTTCTGAAAAGTAACTATTGCCCTGCTATAAATTCCCAGTATCATTTAGTCCCAGGAAATGAGTTTTGCACTGTGTTTCAAATGCATCCTTTTAACAACAAATGATTAAATAAATAAATAAATGTTGAGAATAGAAAAAAATTTAGCAGCAACAGTTTACAAAGATTTATGGTATAAATTAAGGTTTTTGAGTCCTTGACCTCCAGTTTAGTTGCTGTATTATTTATATTGCTGAATTCCCAATGTTTATCACTATCTATATTGAAATGACATCATAATCCTTTTTCTGATACAAATTAGATTTAAGTCAGAGCTTTTAGCTTCAAACCATTCTGAAAAGTCTGAGGATGTATTGATTGCCATAAGACACAAGGCAGCAGTTTTTCACCTCTTCCAGACTCTTACTTAGAGAAATACCACTAGAAGAAATTGTCTAAATGACTTTAAAAGGTAGACTGTGATCAAAATAAGCAATGCAAATACCAGTTCCTTTCAGTTTGGGAAATAGATATAAATCTCCTTGGCTCTTGACATTTCTGTTTTCAAAACACGTGACACAAACTCAGCTAACCTCTCTCAGCAGCTATTTTACTCCAGTGGCTTCACAGCCATCTGTTGTCATCTAGATGTCATTTAGTGTCAGCAGTGTATCAGAATTGAAATTCAGACTCCATCCTGAACAGGGAGATGATGCTTTTGAACAAACACCATCATCCAAAATATGTCCCACATCTCCAGAGCAATAATAGCAGGGAAGAAAAGAGTGGTGAGCTCTGAAAATGGGCCATTCTTCCAGCTGCAATGATTCACGGTTTTGTCTTTATTACATCGCTCACATCCAACATTGTCTTTGCACTGGCCTTGAGTTTCAGTGGCTACAAGATATAAATTGCCTGTGCATGTTCTGTTTACACTGGAGCAAATTGCCATGGTTAGAGTACACTCAGGAAGTGCAGAAAAAGCATGGAGCAAAAATATGGATCAGAGAAAGCTAACACGTGGTCATGGAAAAGGTAATGATCTCGATCAAAAAAAAGAGGATCGCAGACAAGAAAAAAGGAGTGGTTTTATTTTAGTAGTTACTGTGGCTGAAACTGCTACATTTACAGGTCTCTGTATACAAATTAAGCACTGTTTCAAACAGTATAATCAAGAACCACTCTGCACTTCATAGCCTCGGGAGGAACATAACTAGAAATGTACAGAGGGCAAAATGGCAGTTCCACTAAAAAAAGTGAGATTTAAAAATACATATTCATTCAAACTGTAAGTGACGATTGAAGTCTTCAGAATTCTTGAAGCAATAAAAAACCCTGTGTTTACATGGGTTTGTTATAACAAAAATAAAGAGCATAAAAATACATTTCAAAATGTTAAAATAAAGTAGAGAATTTTGATGTTGTTTGAGCTTTCAAGTATTCATCCTACACAGAAGTTTAACATAATCAGTTTGGGGATTTTTTTTTTTTTTTTTTT
>VZTI01005570.1:1115453-1256768 GCA_013397865.1 Struthidea cinerea
TTTTTTTTTTTTGTATTGGTGATGGAATATTGCCCTGACCAAGACTCAGCAAATAGTTCTGCTGCAGGGCTGAAAGTGTTCATCTAAAACGAAATGAAATTATTTTGTCACATGCTATTCTCTTTTCATGGCTTTTAGCTAAAAGAACACCTGTAAGTCAATCGATTACTGTATGTGTGGTAGAAGATAGACCACCTCAAAAGGTCCTTTCCAACCCAAACTATTCTGTGAATCTATGATTGTGGGGATTCTGAACAAGAGTTCGAGACAGACAGAATGCAGTCCTGGATTGCAGGTGTACATACAACAGTGAAAGCTATGTAACATCCCCTTGGCCCACACAATGCTTAAAAAATGCTTTTCTCAGTTATCTATGTCCTGCTCAGGTTACTATTTACTGTATTTACTCTCCTCCATAATTTCTGAGGACATATTGCTGTAGCTCATGGAAACTTTTGCAGCTGTGATAGTCAGCTGTCATTGATCCCATTTTTTAAAAGAAGACAAGTTGGCAAATATGTCTTTGTCAGTGTTTGTTGCTGTGACAAAGGGTAAGCACTGCCTAATATTGACTGCAATTGCAGTGTGAGGGTTGCAATGGCATTTCGAGCTATGTCTCTTTCATTACCATTTTTAGGTGAATTATCTGCCTGGGCTTTTAATATCTACTGTAATGCCTGCTGCAATTGTGTATATACTCTGTGAACTCCAGTGGATTTGCTTGTTAAAGATAAGCTACTTTGCATAGAAGAGACTTAATAATGACCCCAGTGTTGGCCAGTAATGCATAGAGACCCAATGCACTAAATTTTCTGGAAGTTGATGAAGATGGCCTTTGGTCTCTACAGACTTGCTGTATTTAAAAAAAATCTGAATCAAAGTAATAAAATTGTTCCTTTCCCTCTGTATTTTTAATGTGCTTTATACTAAAATAAAGATCAGGAGCCAAATCCAACAGCCCAGCTGTACATGTATATAACAGAAAAAGAAAAAGAACATACTGTAAAATCCATTTTACAGAGTAAGAAAGAGGTAGAAATGTACCAGTGGCTTTACCTAAAGTAAAACAAGAAATACACAGCAATAATAGTGACTGGCCTCCAGAAGCCAGATAGTTATCATTCCTGCTAGAATGTGTGAATCTTCTTTGGTGCTGTAATCAAGTCTCTGTCAATGATATACACACTGCCGCAAAATGCCAGCCATGAAGGAAAAGGAAAAAGTACTTACCTTGTTGTAGCAAGGTTCATTATTCCCTCTTCTGACAGGACTGGAGAGAGCAGTTTTCTTTAATACCAAGGTACTTCAATTACTTTTGCAGCACAAATACATTCCTCTTATTTTCTGCTTCTTTGGCTATAGAGAAAAGAGAGGATCACTGCCCTGGACTGTACAGACCATGACTGTGTTTTCCTCTCCACATGAATTTGAAACCTATGTCTTTGCAGGCACAATTTTTCAGTCTTCAACTGAAACACTGCATATTGCTTTCATCAAGTCCTCTAATACTTTTAGCTGTAACATTGTCATGAGTGTTGAATGTACTCAGCCTTGTGCTAAACATGAGAAGTTTGTTCACTCCTACGGACTACTGACACTGCAAATAACACCTAAATTCTCCTCTAGGTAATGCAGTAAAGGCTTGGAGATTAAAAACCACAGAAATGGAATCTCTGTTCATCTGTATATATCCTTGAAAGTGTTTGCTGCAGGTAAGCTACGAAGAAAGCAATGTTCTCATGATTTTTTCTTGCTCTTTCCTATTTACCATTTACCATACTTTTACATATAAACAAACTCGTAAAACAAAAGTGCAAAGTTAACTTGACCAAGCACTTAAATACCCTTGTCTGTTTTTGCTAAGCCAAAGGTGATTTAAGAGGAATCCTGCTATGAGGTGAAAAAAGACCTTGAAATGACTGTAACACATATGTCTGAATGCAGAGGTAAGATTCAATTTTGAAGCTTTTTCAAAATATCACTACAAAGGAGACACAGTAAAGTTATAATAGAACAGAGAGCAAATGTCCTTTCCAGCAGAAAATGCAATGTTCATTAATTCATATAAGCAAAAGAATGCAGCATAATTCATCTTATGAACAGCTTATTATGTGAGCATAATGTGAAACTTGAAGTGCCCTAACACACTGTAAAGTATAAACTGATATAAATGAATATAAAGACCAAACTGGGAAGTATATTACATAAGAGTTAGCATAATAATTATGAGGTGAGCCATATATATGCATTTCTTATCAAGGACACACAAAACCACTTAGATCTATCCTTGATTTTTCAATATGGCTCTGTTCTATTAAGGGCAGAGAGATGAACTGTGCCAACTGACAGGCAAGCATGGGCAAGTG
This sequence comes from Struthidea cinerea, assembly GCA_013397865.1. Taxonomy (NCBI): domain Eukaryota; kingdom Metazoa; phylum Chordata; class Aves; order Passeriformes; family Corcoracidae; genus Struthidea; species Struthidea cinerea. The sequence goes on from VZTI01005570.1 coordinate 1,117,820, forward strand.
CATGACAAATCTATGACAGACTGAAAATTTCCAAAGCATTCACATTTGTCTTTTAACATCTGAACTGATATTTTCAACACCAATATCTCCATCCACCCACAGCTGAAAACTAACCAAAAGCTTTCAAAACACTTAATGTAAATATTTCTTTTCAACTGCATAGTATGTGAGTGCTCCCGTGGTCCAGCTTTGACAAATGTCCTGAATAACACTTGCAGTAACAGAAATGCAAGAGTGAACAGCGTGAGTGAATCATATTACACAAAATTATTTGGGAGGACATTTGTCCCAAATTGTTAAAGTGAAAGAGAATCATCAGCTGGATTAAATAACTGAGAAATTACAGAGACTTCTGAAACAAAGAAGGCAGACTGAAAATTATTGAAGCATGAACATTTGTAAGAGGGGAGACCTGGAGGTTGACACAGAGGTGGTCACAAAATGTGTTTTGATGCTGCAAGTTGTCATACAAGCAGCACAGCCTCTGCCAAGGCCTGACAGAGCATCTTCATCATCAGACACCACGAGCAGTCGCGCTCCAGCCAGGAGAGTGAGACCTTGGGGTGCACCAAGTAGGCACCCAAACCTGGAGAGGGCACACATCACTCTGGGAGGGTGGGGAGCTCATGGGAGAAGGGGGTCTGAGACCATCCTACTGGGGGTAGGGTGAGTTACAAAGGGTGTTTAGAAACTTTTGGGCATTTGTTAACATTTTGTGTCTAGTTTTGTGGATTATCTGGTATTGATTCTTAGTATATAGTCTGCTGATTGTTAATTATGAGTTGTTAAGTATTCAATAAAGAGGTTTGATGCTGATTTGGTTTAGAATATGTGATCTGAGCTCTGTGAAGTATAGTTTCACATATCTCAATATTCTACTTCTTTTCTCCCTAACATATCATCTGGACAAAGTTTATAAATATGAACTCCTAACAGAAAAAGAAAAAAAAGAAAAAAAAAATCAGTTAGAAAGTTTTCAGCTGGTGGTAGTGGCACTTTTTGTGTGCATGCTACCACACACTTCACAAGATTACTTTGAAACCTGAGAACCAGCAACCCCTAAATTCCATCTGTTACAGACAATCATATAACTAACTTTACACTTTTTTACAATTCCATAAAAATTATTTAGCTATTGCTCAAAACACTTCCAGGGAAAGTTAAATATCACTAGTGTTAAGAAAACCTCTCTCTCTCACCATCCAGGAGCCACTCTTGCAGTCCCACTCCCACAGCCCGAGCTGGGACCGAAGCCCCTTTGCAGCTGCACCCCCACACTCACACAGTCAGATAAGGTTTCCTTACCCCAGGTTTCCAACAGCAGGAGTCTCAGACATCCAGATCCTTCAAATACTTTAATCTTGTTGCAATAACTAAATAACAAAACAACAGCTCGAGCTGGTACCTCCAAGGAGGAACCCCAAAAAAAGGAACCTCTGAGCTTTTATCCCCTCACAGTCTGAGTGTGCAATAGTCTGGGGTCCCTCAGCTCCTGCCGTGTCCCTGAGTGTCCCTCAGCAGGTTCCTGAGCGCTTTGTCATACACAGGATCAGCAGTTCACAGACTCTTGTCTCGGGCTCCCACCACCCCGAGCTCAACCTGCAGCTTCCACTGCAGCTGCACCCTGCACTGCCTGCACCAAGCATGTTCCTCAGCAGGTAGTAACTCAATTTGCAGTGGACAATTCAGCGCATTTAAGTGAAGAATATATCAGGTTCTTGAATGGGAACTAGTTCTGGAGGCATGTTACGTAACCTTTCTGGGAAAAACCTGTCTCAGTTCAATTTTAGGGATTTCTGTGAACTAATTTAACTGCCATGATTTCAGTTGCCCCACCACTGAGGAGGATGCAGTAACACTTGCTTACCTTCAGCTCCGAAGTTAGTACCCTTTAGCTGTCTTCTTCAGTCCAGAACACCCCACGAGTTCGCTGGTTCCCCCATTTAATGACTGAGTAGATTAATTAATTCACAGAATTCATTAAAACTAGTCAAGAGAGAAGAGTAATGGGAATAATTGGCTAAATCCTAGCTTTTGAAAATAACCAGGGCTTGATTCATGACTAAGGACAGCTTGCATTGAGGTGGCAATACTACAGTCCTGCTCCAGCTGACTGTAGGGCAAGTGCAACTATTTGTGTGGCAGCTGCTGAATAACCACAAATTACAGCCTGCTGTATCACAAAAACCCAGAGGGCAGTCTCGGTTTACCTCAATACCCTGGGCTCTGAGACCGCGATATTTCAGCTTCTGCTCATTGTAGAAATACCCAAACAGCTCAGTGCATTCTGCTTCAGACACAGAGGGTGGGCAGGGGGGTAGGAGCTGCAACGTCGATCTTCTATTATGTGACTTGCACTTGCGATAATCTTTTAAGTGCATGAAAATTTCAAATATTTATAGAGCTACTTGGTTTTAATTATTTAATTTCAAATTAATATAATTTATTTTTAGTTTCCTTCAGATTATTTATTCAATATTCCCAGATTTATCATATGTCGGCCCTTTATTTTTCTATACTATATGTCTAACATTTCCCGAGTCAGATAATTATTTTAATTGCAGTTATATGCTACTAATACATACTACTACTAAAATAGTATATTTTCAAAGCTGAAAATTATTTCATCTATGGGAAGTTGTCAGTTACAAGTGCTTCTCACACTACATCTTTTTATATCATTCTCATGAAATCAAAATGGGATTTACTATCAGAGTTTCCCTACACTACACATGCAGAAACTTACTTCTTAATCCTACAATTACAACACAAAATATCACATTTGATTATTGTTGAAGACAGGACAGGCTTAATTATAACAGTTTCGGTAAACCCAGTGTGTTCTTCATGAATTATCTCTCACACTGACAAATTTTCCCACAGTTGTCAGGGATGAAGGCCGAGGCAGATCACATGGATGTCCTCCACATCTCCCTTCCTTAAACAAAGCAGAGGAAGGGGCCTGGAAAACTAAATACCTTTGTGCAATTGCTCATTGTCTCAGCTATTAGCACAGTCCTGTTTATGCTGACCCCATTCCAACAGGAGGTCTTTCAGAAGCCAGTTTCCAACGTGAATATAAAATTAATAGAACAGGTATTGTGAATCTAAAAGTGCATGGCAACTGTAGTGCGGAATAGACCTATTTAATAGCACCCGCAAATCACCATCCACAAGTATTTATTCTCACATCTCTGCAATGCAGTGCTTTTCAGAAGGAAACCTTGTGATTATCTCAGTCTGGGAGCTACATTAACAGTTTATCAACAGGCTTAAACACCGTGCAGTATTTGTAGGCAAACGCACCCAAGAAAGTTTTGGAAACAAAGGCTGGAATTTACTTTTTTTCTGACTCTAGCACATCCTAGTGTGATGTCCAACACAATTTTCAGTTTAAATTTGGTGAGTTAAAACTGAGTTTGACCACGACGGCAGCAGAGAGAGCAAGCACAATATTGTTAAGAACTGAATTTTACAGTACTCACTTCTGAAAACAAAATGGGGAGTTCTAAGTAATTGGGAGGGTTGGGGGGGCTGTTTGGGGTTTTGGGGGTTTTTCATTGGTTTTTGGGTTGTTGTTTGTTTTGGTTTGGTTTTTGGGTTGGTTTGTTTGTTTGTTTTTGACAGAGGAAGCAACAGAAACTTTTTAGAGGTTTTTAGCCACATTTTGTAGATTGCATTGCTCTGAGTATTTGGTATTCAGGCAGAACATAATTTTAGATCTAGAATATGTGATAACTAAAAGTAGGCACAGCAAATTTGAAACACCACTAGTCTTAGTTCTAATTCATTCTGTCTTGCAGTTTATGACATATCTCAGAAGCATCAGCTACAGCTTCACCATTCAAACTGAAAAGTGAAAGCAATGCAAATCATGCATCTGAAAACTCAACTTTTTTTCAAAACCTACTATCTTTGCTGAATAAAATTATGAATCAGGTGAAAAATGTACTACATTAAAATATCATAAAGTAATGTAAAAATAGGTTTGAATGAGAAGAACTCTTGCATTGGACTGATTATGATTAGCTTTGCCAAGCAAAGTAATCTGCAGTGGAAAATTGGAAGGAAGGAAATTAACATCTCATCACATTCCTTTCCTAAAGATGATATCAAAGCTGCTCAATAAAAACAGATTTTGAAAAAGTATATAAACAACACAGACAGAGGCAAGTCTATTTGCAATTCAGTATTCAGCTCCTCAGCAAACTATGTCCAGACAAGAAAAAATAGTTGCTACTTGATCACTCCAAATTATCAACTATTGACTCAGTCAGCGTCTTCACTAGAAAAAGGACAATAACAGATTTAAACCTCATCTGTTAAAACCTGTACTTGGCCTTACCGACAGAGAAAGAAAATAAAAATTACACCTTTCTTCCTTCCTGTCTTATATGTAATAATTAGGCAATGGAAGGCATTATGATCTCAAGGAGCATCCTAAACTGTGTAAGGATTGCCACCTGATAGTAGCACCATAGTTACTATAACATATGGGTTTTTAGACATACATTAACTTAGTGTCCTAGTGGTCCCTTCTGCAATTTCTATTTAAATGGGATTTTTGCAAGGCTACTGAAGGTAGTGGAATGTTTCCACGGGTCACAAAGGACAGGTATAAGCACATAAGTGATACTGCTGAGGACTCAGGGTGGTATTCATCCCATGACATTGCATTTGGCAGATGATCTATGACTACAGGGATCCTTTGCCTCCACTTATAGCTCATTCCAGCATTCCTCCATTCTTCCTACTCTGCAAATGAAGAACTGTGAATTGCTGCTTCATCATCCTGACACTCTGCACCAGCTCACTGCATTGTCTGCCACAGCTACCCAAATTTGAAATATACTTCTGCTGCCTTGGGGCTCTATCAATACACATCAAGGTAAAAGGAAATGAAGGAATGAGATTTTTTCACACATAAGAAATACATTGATTCTGTGAACACAAATTCCATTTGTAAAACCCCTGTATTCACTTCCGCATTTTTTCCAAAGGATCACCATCAAAAAGATTGCCAAGCACCACAAACCCTTTAAAATCCTGCCTGAAGTTCATTACAGTCTGTAAATGCAAATCACACCTCCCTGAGAACTTCCACTGTACATCAGTCTCATTGCAGCTACAAAGAGTCTGCCAGAAATTATTTGAATGGCTTTCCTCCTCTACATAAACATTTCCTTCTCACAAATTGTGTTTCTTATATAAATATGTGATTTGAGAAATAATCTGGTTTAGTCTGGGAAAATAAACAATGGACTTCTTTAATCTTAGCGCAGTGTTAAGTGTGACATTTTGGTTTTATCTACGTATAATTCATAGTTAATTTGAAAAAAAAGGATTTTCATACCAACACCTTCACCCCTGAAAATGACACATCACATTGTAGATGCGCTAAGCAAGGCCTAAGTTGATACAAGGAAGCCTTCAGTTCCTTTTAGACTGCACATACATTGATAGAGCTAAATTCTTATCCAACCTCGAATTCTGTACACAAAATACCATTCAGGATGTTTCATACACACTGAGACCTGACTGCTGTCATTTCAGGAGTCCCAATCAGATGACTAAAGCTCTTTATTCATCCCTAAATTGGATAGAAACATGCTAGAGGAGAGTACCCAGTAGCTCCATCTGTGCTTGGCCTTGGCTGCTGCTGCTGCTGCTGCAGATACGAAGGAGGTTGGCAGGGCAGCTGTGGCAGTGAGTCTCGTCTCAGCACCTGAACTTTGAGAAGGGAGCACAGGTTATTTACCCACAAGTAGCACATGTTGCCACTCTAGGATAAATTTCTAAGTGCCTCATTAGCTAAAAATTACAAACTTTGAGCTAATGAATGCCCCTTCTTAAATGCTGTGTTGAATTAGAATCAGAGTGTTTTCTTTTGAACATTAATATGAACACAAAGAAAATGACCATTTTCATTTATGCCACTTGCCACATTCTCTTACTTAACACTTAATTATCCCAGCAATGTTTATTCTCCTCCTTCACAGCAATGAAAACTGATTATTTAAAAGGAAATCAACTGAATTACACCCTTTCACTAATGTCTGTGTCCTGTTTTCTCATTCAGTTCAGAGTAATTTTTCTTTTCCTTTTGGATAAAAAAGGCATCTGAAGGATCAGAGTTAGAAGGAACAGTTCAGTTTTGTATATTCATACATCCACACTTCAGGATACTCTGGGGGAACAAAACATGGTACGAAATGCCAGTCTTATGAAATAAATAGTGAAATTACCATCTCCTCTTACCAAGACACTTCCACCTTCTGTTGCCATTTAGGCCTGGCTGTCTTGCCTCTCCTTCTCCTTCAAGTCCACACTGTTGGCTGGAGTTGCAGGCTTTCCATTCCCTGCTGTAACTCCATGTTCTCACATGTAGGTCTGGAGCATCTTCTCCCTGAGCAGGCTCAGAAGTTGGTACAGAAGCAACCTCTGCTGCCTCTTCCCAGTCTTCTCAAAAGAGCATTGACTTTTTTGAGTCATTGACTCATTGATGAGACAACTGACTCCTCTTTTCTCCTGAAAAGAAATGATGTTCATACCATATTTTAACATGTAAACCCAGAGGAAACAGTGCATTTTGATATGATTCTGACAATTTATTTTAATATGTTCTTAAAAGAAATACTTCCATCTGCTCATAATAAAACCCAAAACAGACATAACACATTATAAAACAGGTAAACAGAGATTTGAGTTGAAGAGTTCATAGAAGAAAGAACACAGATCTTTCTAAGGAATTATTTAAGCATGCTGGGCAGTTAAAAATATTTCATACAGCTATTTCAATAAAGGAGTGCAATTAATGCAGTTACTTTAATGAACTACTCAAATTCAGTCATGGCTCGAGCCGCTTCTACTGAACATGGCTATCAATGGGAATAAACAGAGGCTCTTCATTTCAATTAGCTTTGCATCTGAACCAAGATTATCCCTTGTTTTGTTTGGTTTTATTGAAAGATGTTTCAATTGTTTCATGAAGGACAAAAACTGTGAACAAAATAGTTATTACATTTGTGAAATATTTAATTCTCAAGCAATTAACTGCAGCAGTGTCACCACAAATATTTCTTCTCTGCTTTGTGGTATCTCAGAAAAATTATACGTGTCAGGAAGGAAAATCGAAAAGAGAAAGATGGACATTTTGAAATGAAAAAGGTGAATATATGAAACTTATTCATCATTAGAAGGAAAATAAATCTGAGTAACACTTAATTAAAAGCAGTTTTGAATCAATTTGTTCATTTTCTCACCTTTCTGTACAGCTATAGTAACAATCTCTTCAAATGCCTACACATTTTGCAATATTTGCAAATTAACAGAATATTCATGCAATATACCCCTGAAGTTTTACCAGGAGCCCCTTATATGTAGATAAAAAACCACCAGTCAGACTCCTTGAACGTGTTTGAAATTTGTCACTTATTTGACCACTTATCTAGATCTTATCTTCATGAAATGAAGACATATCCACCAGTGACAGGTTGATATACCTTCTCTGCAAATACATAATTCTACAGCCTGTAATCCCATGTGAATGGGGAGACAGATCCCAAACTGCAAACCGCCCATCCTTCCCTATTTGTATTTAGTGGTAGCTCTACGCTGACAAATGTGAGAGTTGATAAGGTAAAGGCTGAGGGAGCAATGCTGGAATCCTCGGTTCTACTGGCAGCATTTTGAGCCACAAATATTGTTTCTCTTTGGTCCTGTACTTCAGACTTCAGGGGCCCACTAATCTGAGATAATGCATTTTTTGGCACAGTCTTCTGTGAGATGAAATTTACACTGAACACAGTATCCAAGGAGGTTACTGTTTTCTTTGTGGCTCTGGAGGCTGATATTACTGGTCTGTTATGGTTTTGTCCTGTTTAGCCTTCATTACCTTTCTTCAGCTTCCTGGTGGTAGCCTTATTTTTGAAGTGGCTAGAATTCTTTTCCCACTGTGACCCAAGTAATGGGCATTACTTCACAACTTAAATGAATTCATTAAAAGATATAAGGGGAGTTCTCTTGGTGTTCATTAAGCTCCTAACATCTCATGGGTTCTAGGGGGAGCAATACATTACTTCTCACTGATGGGGATCTTGACTTTCTCCACTTGCTCTCTATGGGAACTGAAATAACAGTCAGCTGTGCTGTGTTTTCTGCTCTAATTAGATTGCAATTTACATTTTATTATTTCATTTTCTCTCCAAAGGTATAAAAAGAAAAAAAAAATTCAATGGTCTAGTTATTGTTATGAGTCTCATGTTAGTAAAGTTGTTTCCTGCTGGCTGTAGAGGTGTTTTTCAGTGTCATGGCAATATTCTTCACCAGACTATTGGGTTGCCTTCCTGCAACTGTGTACAGCTTACACTGAAAGTGGCTGTCCCTTTTTTTTCAGAGAATCTTTAGGTCTCAAAACTTAAGTTGCAATAGTCAGTGCATTCATTTTATTTGTGCCTTTTCCGACTTTCTGTTTATCCAAGGATTGTAGTTGTAGCTGAGAAAGAAAGATCAGGTATTAAATAATGATTTATCACTAAAAAACTTTATTTAAGCACACAGATAAAGCATTTGGATTCCCAAATGAATTAATACAATTAATAAGTTCAATGAATATTCTAAAAAATTTAGAGATGCAATAAAGTCTGCCCTCATATTTTACGATTTGTTCAAATTTTCCTTTGAGGAAGGAAAAACAATATGTTCTGCTTTTTGCCCTATGAATTTGCCCCTTGCTGAAGGTGCTGAATATCCTGATTGTCCACAGCACCCTGAGGCCTGAGGGTCACCTGAAAGTGAAACAGCTACGCAGCAGAACCAACCCTCTCACAAACTAACTTGGAGAATGTGCCATTTCATATGCCCATTCTGCTCTCTTGGAATCCCTTTTCTGATGCCAAGTGTCATCTCATCCAGAGTTCCATTTCTTCTTGGAACCTGTGCTTGAGAACTTTAATTAGTAATGTGACCAAATTGCACACGTATACCAAGCAGGGAAAAGAACAAATGTAATTCTAGACCAACATTTCTAGGTAGATTCCAGTCAAAGAGCAATTATTTATCTGATATAACTCTTCCCCAAGAGCTCAATTGAATTAATGCTCCAACAGGTGATTAAACTCTTTTTTTTTTACTTCCTTCTACAAAATACATCCTCCACTCATCAGAGAGTATTACAGAAACTAACAACATGTCAGCTTGTTCTTACAAAAGTCACCACAGTCCAAACCACAAATAGCTAAATGAAAGGCTGCACACAGCAGCAGGATCCAACACCCATCTCTCTCACCATAGACCTGTGAAAGAGAATTTCAAAAGGGCTGTATAGAGGTATGAAAAAAATCTATGTGTGTGTGTGTCATACCATGGCTTATAAATTGGACAAGCTATGGCACTGCAGAACAGATGTGTTTTTAATAGGGCTTGTATTAAGTAAGAAAGGCAGTAAGTTGGATATCCATTTTTACTATAATTAAGCATTCTTTCTTAATCAGCAGTGAAATTAAATTGTGTCTTCAGATCATGGAAACATTAAGTGGTGTATTTCATGTGCACTGTCATAAAAAAAATCACTTTGATGGGAAAGCCAGAAGAAATAAAATTCTATTTCCATTAGGTAGTTTTTACTGTTTTCTGCTAAAAAGAAGAAATATGTTTGGCTACGAAAACCTTTCAAGAGTTGTTTTTACACTGTGTAAATGGCAAAGATGTAGAATTTATAAATTAAAAATAAATCACAAAACTGCTAGATTTGTATCGGCAAAAATTGCATTAAATTTGATAGTTACACATGGCTCAATCTGTCATCTTAAAAACACATCCATTCCTATTTTCAGTATCCACGTAAAAGTGGATGTGTTTTAGAACAGTAGAAAAGTTAAATTCTTTTCTTGCGTACAAGTTTCGCTGGCCTGCTAAGAATAAAATGATGGTTGGTATTGATATTTGTTAAAAAATAGCAAAGTCCTTTGATTTGTGAATTTTGTGTAAAGAAAATTTATGTCAACACGTTCAACCCCTGGTCACCCTGGTGAACTCTGTCTTTTTGACCTGGCTGGGAAATGACTGCCAAATGTGGGAAGTTCTTTTATGGTCTCAGTGGACTTCAAGAATACATCTGAAATCAAACAGGTACCATGGGTTTGACTGACATGGAGATTTATTCGTTGTTCAAAGCTTGCAGCACATGAATTTACAAACAGATATCACTCTAGAACCTGATGACAATCTCTTCATTATACATGCTCCTTTGGTGATTTGGCTGCTGTATATTTTCACTAATGTATTCAGAGACATAATTCATCTGCAAATGAGATGCCCTTCTCAATTACGTTTCTGGAAAAAAAAGTTGTCTACAAAACTTTTTGACAGTACTTGGGAAAGAGTGCAAAGAATAAATTCTTGAAAAAGTGAAAGAGGCTTTTTCAGGAGGCTTTTTGGGTTATTTTTCTTCCTGATGGCTAATTTAATTTTGGTTTGCTAGGTTAATACTCTTCCCCCATACTGTGTTCCTTCAGTATCTACTACTTGAGTGATTTTGTAATTGACTGCCACACTGCTTATAGCTGTATAGGCAAAATTTACTGTGATTAAATCCAAATTAATTATTTCCACCCAAATACTAGCAGAGGAGAATTTGCCTGGGGGAAAAAAAAATGCTTTACATTCCCTCAGCTGTCTCAAACAGAAAACTCATAACCCCTCCCAGAGAAAGGATTTTCAAAAACCAGACCACAATGCAAAGAATAAAACGAACATGTTTCTTCGTGGCTTAATCAGAATTTTGAATTATGTATGACAGGTTGAATCTGGTAAATTTGGCAACTCTGGACCAGTAGCCAAGGGAGGTTTCAAAGTCAGCCTCTGTAACGAGGGATCCATGAATGCACAGCAATCACAGTGGACACCCCTCCCAAACTGCATAAAGGTCAGACGGCAGGAAAAACCGTGAGGGCACAGCTTCAGCCAGAGAGGAGCATTAGGGACAGCAATTCCTTTTCTCCTGGGGCAGGGAACACAGCACTCGCTCCCAGGATTGTGCCACGACACCCTTCTGCTTTGGTAGTGTGCTAGAGGAGGTGGAGAGCAGCCATGGGTTGCTTTTGCTTCTGCACTTACATCACATCTTGCCAAGATATTTCTGGCTTCTAAGGAAAGAATTAGTCTGGATTAGTAGCTACCACAATTTCACAGTGGGCGTTTTAACTGCCAGAGTCTTCCATCAGCAAAACCAAGTCCTTTCCTGAAACCAGGAAGCAGATTAAGGTGTACAGCCTGGGTTCCAGCTGGAAGACAACCGCCATGATGTACTTTAAAGTTTTCAGCAAAACCTTGTGATAGATTGCTTCTAGAAAAGGACTCAAAAGTCTTCCCTGGTAATTTGTGCTTGGTAAGAGGCATTTGTGTCACCATCTTTACAAGTGTCTGCACAGATAAGCATAAAGAATTAGTTTTGCAGTAAGGGCTCTTACAATGGAATCTGACATTCTTAAGGCGTGTTAGAGGATTTAGAAGTAGAAGCAGGCCAGCTGCACTTTCTAAATAAATGAATAATCTTAAAACAATTATTGCTTTTCACAGATACTGCACAGTATAACACAATTTTTTTTTTTTTTTTCATTTAGCAATGTGGAGGTTTATGTTTGCAATGGCACTATTCTCTGGGGAAGTGACAGTTATGACAACTGAGGACAATATCTAGAATGTGCTTTGCAATTATTGTGCTACAATGGTAAAAAAGAGGAAAAATCAATGAAACCAATTAAACTACATTAACTGCATTGCCCCAATCCAAACATAGCTTTCCCTCTGTATCCAAGCTTTCCTCTTAGAATCTACAGTCAAGGCTCCAGTATTTGAGCATCAAACCAAAACAAGCGACAGTGGTGCTGTTCATACCGACAGGAATAATCCCATTCATTAAAACCTGCTCTCCTTAATCTGTTATTGATGCAGTTGGTAAAAGAGCTTGCTTGAAATTCAGTTTGGCTGATTTGAAAACAGGATTCTGAGAGGGAGCATTTTCAGTGCCATGCCAGAGCAATTGGTAAAATGTGAATACACAAACCAAGTACAAGGTTCTTTCCTTCCTGTGAAGCTTTCTTAGTGCAAATGTAACTGAAGAGAGTAGAGGAAGGTATTGGCCTGAAATTATAAGGTGGGTCCATATTTGCCATTCATTCCGTTTTTAAGAAGAATGTTGATTGCTATGCAAGAAGTTTTCTTTCTACTGGGTAGAAGCATTTTTATGCTAAGTTCAAACACAGGGAAGCAAAACAAAAAACAAAACCAAAGCAAAAAATATTGCCTCTATGCAGATCAGGAAGACATATTCTGTAAACACAAATAATGCAGCTTAACTAAATGAGGTGTAAAGGTCATAATAAGTCAGGTTTGTTCTATATTACATCTTTACTGAATGTTTGATCTATGACATTTTCAGAATGGCTTCTGAAAAAGACATCAGGAATGTAAGACACAGAGAAGCAGTGAAAAGGTTACATACTAACTGCACATATAAATGCAATTCCCTAGCATTTAGCAGATTGATAAGCAGACATTTTCTAGTCAAAGTTTCAGCAAGAGGCACAGTAAATAATTAGGAAAGCTTTTGCCCTCTTGAGCCTTGAGTTAAATTCAGTGGTGTCACCACATAAAAGAAGTTCAACATGTGCTTCGTGGATCCCAGGGAAAGTGATTCATATCACATGAAATGAAAGCGTGTGGCATCTGTCAAAGAGTGAAAGAGATTACAGCACAGGCTAGGACACTCAAAGTGGGAAATATGCTTGGATACAAACAGAAGTTTGTTCAGAGTGATGCAAAAAAGAGTGAAGTATGAAGACATGCAAACACAATGCAGTATTTCTGAAGCTCATTTCAGACAGCATTTTGGATCTTCTAATGCTTTGGGCTCTCTGATTTTTCCAAAACCTCAAAACTGAGTCGTAAGAAAGGATAAAAAGATCCTGACATGAAGAAGTGGTGGGAGCAAATTATGGAATCTAATGTAAAAATGGGTAAAAAAAAAAAGTAGCTTTTTCCATGGATATATAAAGAATGTGTTATTAGCTGCCCTTATTACAACTGTTTTTCATTCTCTGAAATTAAATTTCTGTATCAAAGAATTAAGTCAGAAACAGGACTTTTTCTTTTAAAACAAATACATCACTTTACTGAATGCCTATTCTACAAATTCTTCACAAGTTGTACTAGAATTTTATACAGGAAGAAAAGAACAAGCAACGAAATTATAGAATGCAACAAAATTTCCAATTTTGTGATACCTTTCATGGCCCAAACAGGTGACAAATTTTGGATGGCATTCCTTTGTGTCCAAGTACCTGAAAGCGGATGAGAAGTGACACATGTGAACCTAGTTTGTCCTATGATAAGAACAGACAATGACAAAAAACAAGGGGTGACGATGCAATACTATTACCATGAAACACTAATAATGCTAATTCTGTGCTACCCCTGAAAGATGATAATCCTTTTCTACAGTCACATCCTATTCACAGCCATTTTGCCTGTGACAGTCCTCCTGCTGCTGATACTGCCTGATAGCAGGAAGTCATCTGACACTTCATGGACCTCTCTCAGTCGTCATCCCCTCGCCAGTTGTCTATGGAGAGATCATTCAGTCTACTCTGAGCTATGGATGAATGCAGTGTTGATAATATGAATGGCCCATGGCTGTAGAAGCAGGCATAATTAAGTGCACTGTTTCCTTCTTTGAGCTTTCTGAAAAACTCTAAAATTCATTGCACCCTGTTTGACTCCTAAGTATTGAGTCAGGACTTCATAAATCTACTAAATTCACTGTAGTAATGCTAGTATTGATGTGAAGGCCAATAAATTTTTACCTAATCCACTAATACCTCTCTCAACCAGCTCTCATGAGACAGATCCAGCCAGCAAACAATCAAGCATTTCCCTGAATGCAGTAAAATTTTATCTAAAGTAGTGTAAATACATCATCACTACAAATTAAATCTTGGCCCTCTTGATCAGCCTATGTTAAGAAAGTTGATTCTAGCTAAGGATTTGAAGCACTTCTCCCTCCTCCCAGGCCTTCATGTTTAACCTTTAAAAATTTATAAAAAAAATGAATACTAATTCTTTCGTATTGCTCTGTGTTTTCCCACCAGTGAGGGATAAGAGAGATAACAAAACACAAGGTATTATCTGATTTCTCTAATGGTGACAATAATGGTTTCAAGATAGAAAAGGTATTTCCAAGTCAACTGTGGCACAGAAAAATGCAGACTACCCACCCAGCATGTGATAAAATAATTGATTTCTCCTTTCCAAGCAAAAATGTCTTAAATCATGTTACCCCAGGATTTCATTTGGTTAAATGAAATTAGGTTTTAGTAATTATAATTAATTTTTAATTATATGAATGAAAGATTGAAGTGTGAAAGTGCTGAGGCTGAGGGCAGAACAGGAATTCCTTTGTCACTCCATTTTACATAAGTCCATCCTTTGAACATTTCACAGAAATCTCATTTCCAAAATGCTCAGTACTTTAAATCATACAAAAGCTATGCTCGTTGCCTTCTTTAGTTCTTTGCCATGGTATATGATTCTTATGTCCTGCTCCTCTCTATGCTGCTATTTCTACTAGACAAAGTACCTAAATATTTGCTAGATCCCAGTTCCACTGTGGTTTTCTAAGTCGAAGTTACAGTCACACACAGAGCTTTATTTGGCATGGGCTTAATAGCAAGTGTGTCAGCAATGCTAAAGCTCAAATCAGACTTGCGATATTTATTCATCTCATGTTAAAAAAGATTCATTTTTATCTCATGGTCAATTATTCTACACTGCATGAGCCTTTTGTCCTAATGGTAAGGTGCCTGCCTTTTAACATGGGGAAATTGCCAGCTGAAAGGGAGTTTAGAAAATTTAATTTAGAATGCTTTTGGAGATTGGAGAATTTCATTTAGGATATTGTCAATAACTTCATCTTCAGAAGCAGGAAGTTCTTTAGTGTGACTTCATATTTCAGATTATTCTTAGAAAAGGATTTAATTTATTATGGGTGAACACTGAAGTTCTATAGATACAATTATATAAGTTCATAAATGCATGTGTGTAAATTTACACCATAAACATAAATTAGCAGCACTAGATCTCCAAATGTATTGAGGACAGTATAAACCTCTCTCCCTCACGAGACTGAAATGGTTTCTATTCACTCATAAGAGTCTGACGGAAGGTAGGAACCCACTTCTCAGCCTCATAAATTGAGCAGGTTATTAGGCAAGCAGCTCAAAGCAATTCACAGGCTCTCATTTCATTCTCCCACCCCTACATCCAAAGCTCTCACTGCGGCGCTCCGTGATCCCAGGCACTCACACCCACCTCTCGACTCCTACCCACTTCACACCCCCCTCTCCACGGCAAACCCTGTAACGATGAGTTCCACTGCCCCAGTGACCCCCGCGTGCCACAGGCAGCAGCTCCACGACGTGCTCTGGAGGAGAGCAGCCCATAAACCCCCAGGACAAAGCCCGATAATGAGTGAGATGCTTCATATGCAGTGGGAAGTAACAGCGGAAATAAACTACTCCTAGAACCAGCTGTTGAGACACAGTACACAGAGAATACAATTATTGGGAGATTAAATCAGCTCCCAAACAAGGATATCTTGGCAAGTAACCTGAACTTAAAGCCTCATAGCTTGCTGGAAGCCAGTCCACAGCAGCAAAAATGACTTGGTTTGGGGTTTTTTTCAGCTGAATTAATGCAGAAACGATTATTCTCAGGAGGTTGAGGTGGGCTAGAAAGTGAGCTTAAAATCTGAATAATCTGGGAAAAAATGGCTGAAAAAAAAGAACAGGTCAATAATATTTTTTTCTAATCTATAATATAAAGAAAATTAGGTCCTGGATAATTTGAAAAATCTGAATCTAAGGTTTCTCATGAATATATCCTGGTCTAGAGAAATTAGCATATCTCCAAAGAAACAGAGACACAAAAACCAGCAGGTTCTGGACCCTAGAAACCTGCTTTATGTCTGTCCTGGGGAGAAAAAAATTGTTGCTAAGAACACCTTTCTCAAAACAAGTACTGACAGGTTAAAGAAAACATTCAGTTTCCACTGTTCCTTCCTAAAAAAGGAAGTGCTCACATAAACACCCATACATTAAAAAGGCAAATAATTAAATCTGTGCCAGTGCTGTAAGTTTCTGACATCTCTTGTCTGATAAACATGCACAGGAATGCCACAGAGCACTGGAAACTTTTCAAACTTCAATGAGAAATTTAAGAGATTCCCCAAAAAATATTTTTTCTCACTATCTCATGCACACAAGTGTGCCCCTTCTTTCTCTCCTTCCTCAACAAAATGGTTTATTTTCAAGTGAGACTATTTTCATAGCTCTCTGAAGTTATGATGGAACACACTGAGCTGCTGCTTCATTTCCTGCACATCCTCTGTGTGGACTCAGCATTTTGAGAAGAAACTGAGAAATAAACAGTGACAGTCATGGCCTGCCTCCTTGCCCTTGAAGGGTGATACTGCACAGACTTAATTCAACATGACTTTCCCTAGTGCCTGCTTTGCTTGATGCCAGAGAGGAGTGCCTGGTTTTGTCCAGTCCCTCCTGCATTCTTGTGTGACTTTGTGTCAGACCCTTATCCAAGTCCTACAATGGCTTGTTTGCCTTGAGAGCACTTGATCTTTGAAGAATGTGATAATGTCAATTAAAAAAAAATAAATTTAGGCTGCAGGGTGATGGAGAACTCTCTAAAATACTAAAGGCTTTTAAAGTATGAACAAAATAAAAAGAAATGTGGTGTTTTTTGTTTTTTGTTTTTTGTTTTTAATATTTTAAATGTTTGGGCCTACTGTGATTTATCTAGAGGAATAGCAGCAGTTCTGCAGATGTACCATAAATATTGCTAGCTGTCACACAGAAATAAGGAGGTGAGTTATTGCTCCTCAATCCCTTAACAAAGACATATAATATAGGCTACACACTCCGGCTTCAAGGAAGTTAATATAGTACTTTTTGTTCTTTAAACTGAGAAATACAAAGCTGGGTGAAGTTCTTTCAGGGTTGTTTTTCTTTTCTTGTTGTGAGACGTTTGCTTTCACTAATGTTACAGGGTAGCAATAATTGTTCATGCATTAGCAGCAAACAATCAAATTATTTCCCAGCTATCTGCAGTATAAATTAATATTTTCTTCAAATCATACCACATGAGAATTAATAGTCTTCTAGAGCTACTGTCCTGCAAGTGTCTTGGTGAGACTTGAAGACAAGAAAATCCCTTTAATGATATATAATCCCTTTTTAATGATATATATGTGGACATTTATGATTTATGACAGGTTTTCACATAGTTGCAGTGGAATTTTGTATTGTATTTACTTGAATACCTGAAGAGTTTGATAGCGTTGAAATTACTACAGTGATTCCATAGAAAACAGTTGGTCTGGTCTTCTACTTAAGTTTCTCAAGCTGATTCACACCAGTAAAGAGAAGGAGAAGCAGACAGCATCTGGACAGATGAAAACACATCATTAAATCTTGAAATTTTACCAACTGTCATCATATCCTTACATTCCTTGACCTTTTTTTCTTTCAGTCTAGCTGTCAACTCCTTTAGTTTGCTGTATCCTTGACTAAAAGTAAAAAGTACTAATTAAGAAGAGAGACCTTTTATACCATTCAGTCCAGTGGTTCCACTTTGCAAATATCACTGCCACTTAGTCTGAGTGGGATGGGAGGTTGTGAAACACAGCTTTTTACCAGTGATATCATCTTCTCTTCCACACAATTAATCTATAAATAATTAACATGAGTCATCACCCTATTTAGAGGCTGGCATTGCTGAACTTCCATTCCTACAGAGCACACTGCGAGAAGGATGAACCTTCAAAGCATGTCCCTTCTTGCTGCAGTAAAAAGGGCAAAAACGCTTGGAGAGAGGCATTAAAACCTGACAATATTACACATTATGTACTCCACTGCAACGCAAAGAGAAGCTGGCAGGTGGTCAGTTTGTCACGCACTAGAGGTTTGGTTGCTTGAATGGGATAGGGCAGGATATTACAGTGAGAAACTCCAATATTCTGTGACCAGTTAAAGGAGCTATTTTGACCCTTAAGCCACTGGAGTATGGGAAGAGAATAGTGCTGTATCAATCTGTATGAATCTGGCACAGTGACAGGAAACCTAAACAGTGCCTAACAGGTAGAAGCCAGCCTTTAACATCACTCATTCTAGGCTGTGAAAAACGGCATGGTTTCTTTGCTTCTCCTGTATCAGATACCCCATAAAACTGAATCAATGACACCAAATCAAACAGGAACCCTTGAGGAGTTTTTTACCCATGTCATTGATGTTATTATTAGGTTAATAAAAACCACAACAACAACAACAAAAACAAACTAAAAATAAAAAAAGTCTGGATCCATTCACAGTAATCTAATGAAGGAGCTTAATACTTGTGTATTTCTTATAAGTTACTTCAGCTGTCACTCAGCACTATCTCTTATGGAAACACATTCTGCGTTTCACACCTGTATCGGTAGATTATTAACACTAGAAGACCTTTGTAATCATTTAAAACATCTCAATTGATGCTTCAACAAAGCTACTACTTTGTCACATGAATAAATAAGTCAAGAAATCACGAATTTGAGACAAATCCATGACTCTTGCAAAATATCCTTCTCTTTATTCTAAAGAAAAGCTGTGGTTGATTACCAGAGAAACAGGTCATGGAGAAGAGCAGACATTAGGAAAGTGTCTGTTTTCCCAAACACAATTCTTACAATGCAAAAGTATTGCATGCACCTTGTAAAAAATATGTAAAAAATACTATTCGTTACCTTTTCAGTGGAAGGAAAAGATGTTAAAAGTCATAATAGCTTACATTTTGTAGCTTTAGTCATCAATAAAATTCAGTTGAAAAAATTTATCTAGATGAACTTTTCTCCCAAGGGATGGACAACAAAGTTCGTTTTATCAAAACAAGCTCTCCAAGAATCTTGAATAAAAGTTGTTCAAAGCATTATAACAGTAAACTAGACAAATGTTAGTCCTATTCTTCTTGAAAGTTTGGGTGTTTGAGCATTAATGGCACAAAGGACAATGATTTCAAATTGCATTTAATTTTTAAAATTAAGAGGAATTCAGAGAAAAAATAAAAGTATGAAGTGATTTATAGTGTTAGATGTTATTCTTCTAAATGACATGTGTAGACTACTTGGCTTTTTTTGTTTAAATATTTCATGTTGTTTCTCTATTGGATGGGTTATTTCTTTGAAGTGCCACCCAACCAATTATGAAGAGTTTAAAGTCATATCTTTGGTTTTAACCACTAGACCCCTCTTTCTAGATAATGAGTTTATTTTTCTATCAAATAAATCAAAACCCTGTTGCTGTACTTAAGCACATCAATACAAATGGCTATAGGCTGGTACTAAAATATTTGTCCTTTTCTCCAGTTTCCTTTAGGGTGACAGACTGAGGTAATAGCTTTTGAGTAAAAGGTCTAGACTAATGCAATTTGGGTAGATTAAAAAACAAGTCTCATAAATCAGTTTTCCAGTGATGCTTATTTTGTCATTGTTCCTGATCCTTGTCATGCTAACATTAGTCTTGTAGGATGTGTCAGCCTTTGTTAAAGCCTTGATTTATTTCACATAAGAGAAAGAAACCTGTCACTGCATTAAAAGTTAATGGACTCTTAAAAAAAATCTCCTTAGTTTGCAATGCAATTTTCTAAAATTCAGGCCAGTAAGGGCCCAAATAACCCTAGGTCTGTATTGCATTAACATCTTAAAAATATATAATTATATTCTCCATTAATTCATAGGTTTTTCAGTGTTGTTTAAAAGAGCTCATATTAAACTAAAAAAAATAGTTGGAAGGAAACTTGAAGGTGACACTGAATGTAGCTACCCCATGGATGAGGGATTAAGAAGTAGAGAAAAAAGGCTGGGTTTCACTGAGCTCCGGGTGGCAGCAGAAAAATCTCCCAAGAGCCAAGCTTGCTGGTGACTGATGCTGGTGACTGCAACCGGCAGCAGCATCCAGCAGTTGTAATCCATCTAAAACCTCACTTAGCTCAGCTTAACAGGAACAGAAGCAAGGCCCACTTCTCAAGGGCCGGAGGCAGGCAAGCCTGATGGTGGGACCACCGCTGTTTCATTTCCAGGAGTCTGTTTCTGAGTGAGAACTGCCAGATGAACAGCTCTAGAACACGAATTCTTCAGACATCTCAGGCCAGGTGTAACAGAAACAGTGGAAGCATAATCTCCCTAAATGTGTTGGACTTGAAATGGAACCACTTAGAAGCTCGTTCCTGTAAGTGTAATTGTACTTGGACCAATATCTGCTGCAGTGTTGGATACTCTGACTTGGTAGTTTTCTCAGTGGTTCAGATCGCTACTTCTGCATGGCCTTCTGCTAGAGAAACCTGTGCCCTTAAGAAAGGAGACCACTGATCCTCTACAAATGTGCAATTTTGGGGTATACATAAAAAACCCCCATCATGACAAATGCACAAGACATGTAAAAAAATTCATTTCTAGTCCATTTCTTCCTGCTGAAACTCTTATATCTCTAACACAAAAATACCATACAAGATTAAATGATTTAAGTGAAGTTACCAGGCGAGGCTGTGTCAGAAATGGAAAAAAAATGTCAAGTTCCTGATCCCAGTTAAGTGAATAAATTTCTAGACACTTATATTTTCAGTTGTCTGGTATGTTAGGTCACCTTATCAACATCTAGATAAGCACATCTTACCCTGAGGAACCAATATCAGATCACGTGTATGAGGGAACAATGAATACGTTCAAAGTTACTTTTTTCAGCCAAAATAGGTCTTACCTATTGTGTTTACTGTTCCCTCTAAATATTTTCATGAATCATTAGAAGTGCACTTTATACTTTACTTCAGTAACATTAAATTTGAGGCCACTCGTGCAAAAGGAATAACATGCAGAATGGTACGTGGCCTCCAGGATTTAGCATACTCCTTCTGCATCTGGCTGTACATGAATTGTTTGTAAAACCTGATTTAGGTTTGTACTGCAGTCCTTGCAAGGCTGCCATGTCAAAATATTGATGTTATTCTAAAATGTCATTAACCTGAGGGTGTCCCTGAGGGTGCATAATGCACAAAATTAAAAGGTCAATAATGACTTCCCAGCAACACCAACAGCCTGATTCTCCAGGGTTGTTAAGCTTCTGTGTCTGCCTTAATTTGTGCCAAGAGGATACAAAACGTTACAATGGGCATCAGTGAGTAGGGAATACTCACTGGGTCATGGACCATGAACCCTTTTCCTGGGTAAATTACAGGGCCTTTGTGTGCAAGTGCCCAAAGTGAAAGCCCTACTGCCTCTGATAAAGCAATTACAGGGTGCTCACAATATTTCATTTTGCTTTCCATCAATGTCCAATTGCACTATTTAGCCTTGGAAAGTAGTAATTGACCAGCTGTCTGATTGCCATGTATGGCTTGGACTCACGCACCTGGGAAGCCCCAAAGAATATAAGGCCACTAATTTTGAAAGTTCAAAGGCTCCCTCCATAATGAAGAAGCAAACACAAGAGTAATTCTACTGGCTGCCATTCTTGTTGGATTACCTTATGCCTCGAAGCCCTGCATTACTCTGTTTAGACTGACAATGCAACTTGTGATTAGATAGTAAATTTACTGTTTGAATAGGATGAGCACCAGAAGAGCAGAAAATGCCATTGACTGCAGCTTTAAATTCCAATAAAGTCTGGCATGCTCCACTGCCTATGAACATCTCTGAAGTAAAGAACTGTAGTTAAGCTTTCACCTTGCATGCTGGTCTGGAATTCAAAGAAAGAAAGGAAAGAAATCATCATAAGAAGCCCCAGCTGTTGTTCAGATTGTAACAGCTTTACTCTTGGTGAGACAAAATATTTAGATGCTTCTCAGTATTGACTTTATCACTCAGTTTCCCTCTTCTGACCCCACTCTTTTAAAGGTATTACCTACTGTACTGCCTGTGAAACACAGTCCAGGATGGAAATTTGTTTGTTTTGTGTGAAGAGATTCAATGTCTTCCAAGTGAAAGGAGCATAGAGGAAAGCAATCAGAGCATACAAAACATCTTCTTGCAGCAGTTATAGAATACTGAGACTCCCTAGATATAATTTAGGTGATTTATTATGCAGTGTTGGTGTCACTGGAGAAGACAGTCATGTAAAAGGAAATATTTTATCATGTTAAAATGCTAACTAAGTACATTCTTGTTCTTCAGATTTTCATATCTGCTGGCATGGCAGAGTCTGGTGACCCTGCGTTGTCTTCAGACTGATAAACAGTGTCTGTCATTGTCCTCTGATTGAGACCCAGAATCCTTGCTTCAGTTTCCATGGACAAACAAACCAGGAAGTCAGTAATCATTCCCTCCAAATCTCAGCCCGCTAATATTTTACTGAATTACAGCGCAGGCTGAAATGAGTGTAGGCTATATAAAGTCACTGTTCATTAAGGTCAGATGGAAATATATAATTTTCTCAATTACATAAAAAAAAAAGACTTAACTGATGGAAACATCTTGCCCGGTGGTTAATCAGCCTGATCAGGCTGACCTCTTTTGTGTCTCTATAAATAATAGACTCCATCCACACAGCGATTTTGTTTCTTTTTTGCACTGTCAGATTTTCAACCTTCTTTCGAAGAACATGAGCACTGCAACTTCACACAGAATTTCAGTATCACTCTTACCTATGGCAAAGAGAGATGAAAGTCCTTCCCTTCTCACCAGTCTCCACTGCAAACAGCCAAGGACTCCCTTAAACCTCTTTCCATAGCTTTTTTTTGAAAGCTCATTTTGTTTATCCACCCTAACACCTGTGCTTCTTGTACAACACACCACTTCAGAGAAAATAGAAAGACTCATATGGAGTTTTAATATTCACCATCCACACCTAATAAACTGATGAAATAATTTTTCTGATCAGGGACAGTAGTTTAGGTGATTACTGATAAAAAAGGCAGAAGTTGAGAGCTCTTAATAATCTCCAATAATTTCTCTTTAGCATCATAAAATACTCTTGGCAGTCATGTTTTACAAAAGTCAACATGTTAATATGTCAGGGAGGGGATGAAGGAAGAAATGAAGGAAATGCTTTGTCATGAGGCTGCCAAAGAAATCTTTCCTACTCAAACCTCTGCTTATGTGATTTTCTTTTTCAATTTCAGGCCCAAACAGAACTTAGTATGTTTCTACAAAAAGAAGTGAGAACTGGGTGGTATTAAGCAGAAATGCTGTGCTACTAAAGAGAACTCACATGGGTTAAGAAAACCACTTGCATGGCTTATTTATTCTCTGTAGAACAAGGAGAAAGTTTATTGTTGAAATAATCCAGAAAATTATGACATGAAAAAGCAACATCAACTTTTTGTACATATTTCTTTTGTTCTATATTCTAAAAACTAGAATAGCAAGAACATTTCAGTGTTCTGGCCTCTAAAAGGTCACATGGGTCCCCAAAATCCAGCACTTCTCTTACTTAATATCTTTTAAATAAAGAAGCATAGCTTATCTCCATTTCATAGCCTGTAAATGTTGATGTCAGAGTTTCAAGAATTTAAACTTTAATCTGAGTTCAGGGTGAAATCACTTAATGTTCAAGCACACCTCACTAGTTAAGTACTATGAACCAGGGGAACCTGATGGGAAATTGATTTCATGCACAGCACATGAAGTATAGAGGTTAAAATGACTGAAGCATGACAACAACCTGAGAAATATTCTTCCTCATCCTCTCTTTTTCTAAGAGCACTTATTCTAAGAACAACTCTAAGAAAACACAATTTCTTTTCTGGGGCTGGCAAACATCTCAGCATGCACACACAACCTGCCAAATTCCTGAAGCATGCACTGCACATACAAACATGTCCTAGCCCATTATTTCATTAAAGATATTTCTTAAAAGAAGGTAAAATAAGTCACTCTTCCCCCAAAAATAAACCAACTGACAAAACAAATGGACAATACCATTTGTTTTGAATGACACTTTATTTATACTTTTTACAGTCTGTTTGCTAATTTACACGCAGCCAAAATAAAGATGAAGAAAAAGGTGTTATCTGCTCAGGACTTCTCAAAAACAGAGAGCAAATACAGCCCTGAGCCCTGAAGAAGCATAAGCAGGGCAGCTACTCTGCTGGAAGCCCGACTGAAGGGGAATTGCGATAAATCAAGCACTATGCATACAAGGAGGATGTCTTGCAATTGCAAGGTCAGCAGGAGACAAATAGGAGCACAGGATGATCAAAACGTACAGTTTGAGACATTTTCATCCCACATCCTGCAAGCTGGGCTTGCCACAGATCAGATGTAGTTTGCAACAAGCGAAAGACAACTAGAAGAGGCTTGCTGCGGTGACAGCTTCCACTAGTAAAATAAAGTAGGTAAACCACTACATTCTTTGCATACTTACAGCATCAGAAAATTCTTATGTCCTTGCAACTATACACCGTAATCTTGTCTGGGCAGGGAAGATGTGTTTATGTACATGTAGATAGACACCCTGAATGACCTCCCCTCAGCAGCAAGGCTAATGTTTTTATAAAACTAAGAACAAAATAATTTGCATGCATCCAGATGGCAATGTCATGTAAGAAATTCTCCAGAGCAGGGACTAAGCTCCACAGGATACAAGATACACAGCTGTGCATTATGAGAGTGCTGATGTTATTCTATGCTGTGTTGGGAAACAATTTTGTCTAGAGGCATCATATGTCCTTTGAGCAACAAAGGTTTGGAGACACATCCCTGAAACATGCCATGTTTCATACCTCTGGGCACCGTCTCTGCAGTTTGATTATTTCTTATTGGTCTTAAGAGAGGATAAATTCTGATACTGCACTAGCATCTCACCCATGATGAGTCATATCAGATGTTGCAGAAACATCTGCTCCAAAATGCCTTTTGAATCTCCAGTTAGATGGAATACCTGCCTGGAAAGCTGCTAGTGTCTCAGAAGTGATGAGTAAAGAAACACACTCTCTTTCATGAAGTGAAAAACATAGACAGTAACTGATTTCTGGATGGTTTCTGAAGAAAATATCAAGATCCTTGCTAAAAGCAGCCAGTTATTTTAGCTGTCTATAATACATTTTTAATGTACCATGGCCACACCCAAGTTTTCAAGCAGCTAAGGACAGACCATAGTCAGAATTGGATGGACCATGCCTCTAAGTCACTTTTTACTTCTTACTTGCCTGTACAAAGTCAAGAAAACTGAACACATAGCATACAACTTGTTCTTTCTCCATATAATTGTGTATAGGAATATAGCTGACTTTTTTAAAAAAAGGTATTAAAAATAATGAGTAAGACATCCATCCCAGTACGGAGAACCATGGAGTTGTTTACATTGAAAAAGACCTTGCAGGTCCTTGAGTCCAACCACTAACCCAGCCACATCCACCACTATCCATATCCTTAAGTACCACATCTACATGTCTTTCAAATACCTCAAGGGTTGGTGACACAACCACTTTTCTGGGCAGCCTGTTCTAGTACTTGGTCACCCTTTTGATGAAGAAATTTTTTCTATTGTCCAATCTAAACCTTCCCTCGTGAAACTTGAGGCCATTTCCTCTCATCCTGTCACTTGACTGACCCTCACCTTGCTACAACAAAGGCCCATGACACTGGCCTGGATCAGCAATAGTGTGGCCAGCAGGACCAGGCAAGGGATCATCCCCCTGTTCCTGGCACTGATGAGGCCACACCTTGAGTACAGTGTTCAAATTTGGGTCCCTGATTACAAGGAAGACATTAAGGTGCTGGAGCAGGTGCAGAGAAGAACGATGAAGTTGGTTAAGGGTCTGGAGAACAAGTGCTGTGAGGAGCAGCTGTGGGAGCTGGGTGTGTTTAGCCCGGAGATAAGGTGGTTCAGGGGGGCACCTTATTGCTCTCTCCAGCTTCTTGAAAGGGATTTGCGGTAAGATAGGACTCAGTCTCATCTCCCAGGTATCAAGTGACAGGATGAGAGGAAATGACCTCCTCAAGTTACACAAGGAAAGGTTTAGATTGGGTATTAGAACACATCCGAGCCACAAGTAGCCAGTTTGTCTGGCTATGGGACAGTGTCAAAATGCTATGGGAAACAGTGTCAAAAGCTTTACTAAAGCCCAGGCAGACAACATCCACAGCCATTTCCTCATCCTCTAAACAGGTCACCTCGCCATAGATCAGGTTGGTCAAGCAGGACCTGCCTTTCTTATAACCAAGCCAGCTGGGCGTGATCTCCTGGTTGCCCTGCACATGCCACATGATGACACTCAAGAGGATCTACTCGATGATATTCCTCAGCACTGAGGTCAGCCTGACAGGTCTGTAGCTCCCTGGATTCTCCTTCCAACCCTTTTTGTAGATGGGCATCACATTTCCTGACTTCCAGCCAACTGGGGCTTCCCTGGCTAGCGAGGACTGCTGGTAAATGGCAGAAAATGGCTCAGTGAGCACTTTCACCAGCTCCCTCGGTACCTTTGGATAGATCTCATCTGCCCCCATAGATTTCTATGTGTGTCCAAGTGTTCAGCAGGATGCTGACCATTTCCCCTGGATCATGAAGCCCCCTTCGTTCTGCTCTCCATACCTGTCTTCCAGCTCAGGGGGCTGGGTATCCAAAATGCTCATGCTATTAAAGACTGAGGCAAAGAACGCATTATGCACAGGAATAACTTGGACACATCTGTGTTGTGTTGTGTTTAGCCCAGAGTGGATGAGATCGACATGAAAAAAGAGCGGGAATGACCCCTTGGTGTGTTACACAGACACATTTAATTGTGTTGTTGAATCTATTTTTTACCTGTCAACTGTTAACACACAAACGAAGTATGAAGAATGCTATTATTTACCTGCTAAGAATACTAACATTCCAATTGTGAGCATTTTTAAGTCACAGTCTTTCTTCTTTCTTTTTCCTCTTGAGTCAATGTAGAATATCTCCTACAAGCTACACTGAGGAACTGTTTGCAGAGGTATTTATTCTTAGTTGTTATTCCTGATTCTTCTTATTCATCTTCTGTCATTGGTGTTGCTCTTTTGAAGTAAAAAAAAGTACACAGCTCTGAATTAGCACACATTTAAATGGAAGAATGTAATTCAGACAGCAGCTATACAAAAACAAATCAGGAATTGTTATCTCCTTTAAACTCAAACCTTGCTATAATACAAATCAACTTTAGCAAATTAGACCTTCATTGTGTGCAGTTTTACATCAACGACAATCCTGAGATGTCATAGCTTGGGAAGCAGCAGGGGTGAAATGTGGGCATTCAACCACTGGAAGCCGGTTTGACAGGTGCAGGGAAGTTAAAAAATGCAACTACAGTAACCACAATATTCCTACTCTTAAAAGTATTTCACACATTAATACTTCCGCAGGACAACACCAGCAGTATTGGCAATAGGATGCTTGGGAAGCAATTCCCTACAAGGCTGAGGCCAGCGTTCATAAAGATCCCCCACAGGATGCATTTCTGCAGTTTCTTCTGGTGCAGAGGCCAAGATGCTGGGAGGACAGAACCATCTTAAATTCTGTCCACAGCTGTTTGCTGTGCCATTATATATTTTGTCAATATGCATGCAGTTTCTTGCAACCAAGAAATAAAATTAGTCTTTAAAAACATGCTACAAGTAGGCTCTACTCAGAATCAGAACAGGTTTTATTCTGGTTGCAGAAAGAAATGGACTTTCAGCAGGAACAATGTGCAAAACCTTGTTCCTGTACAGGGTTTTTGCTGCCCTCTGCATTTAAAGTGGTACAACACCACCCTGTCATGACTTGCAGTTTGAGACACATGCAGAAGACATCACCATGATATTAAAAGAAAATAATTCATTAAAAAACGAGGGGGAGGGAGAAATCTGGTGCGGTAGCAGCTGTGCCAAGCTGATCAGCTCAAGAGTGCCACCTGCTGAGAACGAGTTCCAGGTCCGGGCCGGTGGCTCGTTCACACAGAACGGCTCATTTACAGGGCTCATGGTGGGACCTTTCACCGTCCTGCCCTGTCCCACACACCGCAGGAAGGCTCCCCTCCCCTGGCCGCGTTCCATTCTCCTTGACAGATGGACAAACACAATCAGGGACAGCATCCGTCTGGCAGTTGTCTAGAAATCAGACTCAGCCTAGGTGCAAATCAGCTGTGGAGTTAGAAAGTGAGTATTACCAGTCTCTTCCTCAGATTACAACAGTGGGTTTAAAGGATCCATTTCAAATCTTTCCGTATTTATACTTCATATCATCTCTTTCCTTAGCTCAATCAGACTTTTGTCATCCTATATTAATAAATGCTAGTAGCGTATGCAATAGGAGCTCTTTTCCTTTGTTACAGCCAAGAGACAAGTTATTTCAGAGAGAGGTAAAACCACAGTGTGTATGGAGGAAGGAAAGGAAGCAGACAAAATGTATTTTCTACTGTCAAGCTCATAAAACTAAAGAAACCACAGATCTTCTTCTGTAAGTGAACGTTTGTATTTTCACATCAAAAAAATCTCAATCTGTGTCAATACTGCTCAGCTTCTACACCAGGTAACACAACCTTCCTATTAAACCTCAAAAAAAAAAATTCTTACAAACAGGGTCAAGTATGGACAAAGAGCAAATACTGAGATGAAGACCTAAATCCTCTTTGGGACTGGATTTATTTCACCATAGTGTTACGGCCACTCAGAAACATGGGGGAAAATGTTTTCAGACAGCTGAAAGGAGTCCAAACAACAAAAATCTTGCACCTCCAGGAGACTTGGACCATTGTTTGTAAGACATAGCCTGCTATCCTCTATGCATATACTCAGCATTAACATTCACATACAAGTCCTGAAACAGAGGGAAAATTCAGGAAACTGAAGCACGTGAGTTTGCTTTTTCGTCCCTACAACGTCTCATGGCAGAGTAAAATGTGGGGAAAACCGCATACCACACATCATCTTCCAAAGTAATGGAAGCATCAAGAAGGAAAAGGCTACAGGCAGAGTGATCTGTTTCATGGTTTGTAAACTGTATTTTCTGGTGTGGAAATGAAGCCTACCTGAATAACCTGTTAGGAAGTCTAATTCAGGGAGTGTTCTGAAGAGAAAAATCAAGTGCAGCTCTCAGAGTTTGTAGTGCACAGCCTCCAGAGGTGCAGCAAGGAAGGATATCTTGACCCACAGATTTTAAAGTGGAAGTGGCAAACTCAGTCAACTGCCAAGATCTATCACATATTACACACCAGTAGAAAGCACCCAGTTTCCACTACACTGAAGCCAGTAAATTAGATCTAAGGATTCTCCTTGAAGTCTTTGTAGGTACTTGAGGAAAAAAGAAATGAAGGGCAGGAAGAGAGAGAGAAAATTCTGATGATTGAGGCTTACTTGTCACTCATATTTCATTACAAAGGGTATTAATTGGACCCCATGCAAGAAATCTGCCATAATTTTAAATAATCATAAAACTACAAAATTAAGTAGCCACAGGTGTTTTGATCCATTGTACTTGGTTTTATCTGAATTTTATGTTCTAATCCTCATGATCTATGAATAAATGAAAACTGAACAGTGCACCAAGCTGAGAAAGACATTTTGGTGTAGTTGTGGTGGTTTTTTCTTTCAAATGCTGTGTTCCGAGAAATCACATCACCAAAACTGCTTGGTCCCCTTGTCCACCATGGCACTTTTAAATGGACACAGTTTACTCCACCATTCAGAGTATAAGTAGTTCTTTCACATAAATGTTCCGTTCTGAAGCGGGAGTGATGTCCATTGATGACGCAGGTGATGCCGAGCTCCTACATGACTTAGCTGTAGGAGGGTACTCTAGACTTGGCCATCTCTCCACTTATTAAAAATTTCCAGTGGGGGGAAGAGAGGGAGCTCTCTTTTTTTGCTGTGATGAAGGATGAATTGCAGTCTGAATAGCAAACGTCAACAGTGTGTTAGCTATTTATATCAACTCACGGGCAGACTACCATTGAGCATCACAGTATAATCCCAGTCTTCCTGCCATTTTTTTCCTTTGTGTAACTGTGACATGAACATTCAGGATACACATAGGAACAAATGGTATGTGAAAGCGTATATGTGTGACATGCAGAACTATTTTCATAAGTATTTTGAATTTTATTATCTCTAGTAGGCCATACAAGACGTCCTGTTCTACAAGCAAATCCTTCCAGAGGAGAAAAAGGTCCTGTTTTACCTTGGGTTTCTTGAGTTCTTTCACCATATGCTAGCAAATGCAATGCTGTTTTGGAAAGATGAATGCATTTGTCAGGTGGATTTACTTAATTTTCCTAGACATGTTTCAATCTACACCTATTCTACCCTGATGATTATTCTGTCAAAATACAATTTTCCCTTTAGTTTCAAATGATGAGGAAATTTTCTTACAAGCAGGATGACAGTGTCAGCTGACTTTAATTTTGCTTGTGTAAATGTGAATGTACAAGTACATATGGAATACATGCATTGACAAGAGCAGCTAGGCAGATAGCCGCTAATGTCAGTGGAGTAATTTCTAGACGTTATCTTAAATAGTAAACCAATATATCCATTCAGTTTCACACAGAGGGAACTAGACCAAACTAGGGAGTTCTATCCTGCGAAATTGTGTTGTGGAGAGGTAAAGGTAGAAGCCATTTCCCTGGTATTTGCTACATATAAGCAGGCTGGAATGTGCTAAAGTTACTTGACATACATCCTACCTGAAAAAAAATTAAATTAAAATTCTAGCCTACACTTCAAGGCAGTTTTATTTTTCTTCAGGCTGTCTAGGCTTCTTCTGTAAGGCAGCTGTATACCTAAGACAGTGGAATTGTGGCATCATCAGTTTCGCTGAACTTGATTTTTTTATTCACTTTATAAGACCTTCAGACTTGCATAGTACTATTCAGTCAGAAATGAAGGAGAGGGAAAAGGGAATCATATCCAAAACAATGAGGATAGACAGAATAATCATAAATAGATAATCATATAAAATAATTCCTTAATAATCTCTTTTATTCATGACCTTGTTTTTCCTTATACTTCTAAAGGAGACAATATCAATTTGAGTTCAAATGCATTGCAACTTCAGACCTCATTAACTGCCAAAACAATATCAGAGTGAATGTTTTAAATCTCTTGGTTTTGGAAAGATGTTTCTGCTGAGGGGAATTTATGCAAAATTTTGCAAAGAAAAGCCTCACTCATTTTTCAAGATAACTTTTTTCTGCCTCTGGATGGTGCTGGCAGAAGGAATGAAAAGCTTCTCTCTACGGAATTTCAGTGCTCTGTCTTGGTGAGGGATGTGAGCCGCCTGATGAAGAGCCAAGGGATGCCAGGGCTATTCACAGAACATTACAGTGAGAAGAAGATAACGTTCTAATGCAGAACAGCATTCCCAGCCACAGCAATAGCCAGGAGACTGTGCAGGGGTGGGCACCCAGAGCGCGCTCTGTATCAGCTTCCTCTGCCTTTCACTGCATGTGCTGCCACCTGGTAGCATTATTCCCACCCCACAAACAGAGCCAAGACACAGAGCCCAGGTAACCTGACAGAGGTACCAAACCTTTGATAAAGCTGACCTTACTAAAGTAGATTCCAGATAGATTTCATCACCTCAGTTCTCACACACTGCCTGTGCAAAGAAAAGCAAACAGACCTGTAGTATGTAAGACTAGATAGTAAGAATATCCATTTTGTTTAGTAATAAGAGATTTCAAATGTGAGGTTTCCCTGTAGAACTTAGACAGAAACCTGTTTTTCTGTTTAAATGCTGTTTGCCTTGCCCCTGTGATTTTATCTGAAACATGTATTCCTGTTGTAAAATTCTATATGAATCTTAATAAATTTTGTCTGAGATGTCAGGCACTAGCCTTACTGCTGTGTTTGTTCCATCACAATAAATGTTGCAAGACTCTGTCACAGGAAAATTTCCTGAGTAATATTGGACTAGAAAATAGCTTTTAAAACCATGTTGGATAAATGAAATTAATATTTGATTGGGAAAAGACAGAATGCTCTCAGAAGAGCACATTAAGAAGGATGTGAGCCTACACATTGTGTGTAGGAAATTGTCATGAATAGTAGCAAAGATGTGGAGATTGAATGAGCCAGGATAAGAGCACCATGATCTGTAGTCAGGATGACTTGGTGCTTTTATTTATGCATTTACACCAAGGGGACAGACCAGTAATAAAGTTAATGCCTTTCTAGATCAAGATCTTAAAAAGAACCAGACCAAGAATATGCACCCACTAGAAATTTCCCATACATTCAACACACAATGTTCCCCACTGCACCTCCCAGTCAAGTGCTTCTGCTATAATCTGATTCCCCATCAACACTGCTTCCATGAATTCCCTTTGTGTAATCTATTCTTTTGGCAGACCTGCAATTTGCCCAAACCTGTAACTTGCCCAACAGGAGTCACTGCTCAACAGCTTTGTCGTACAACTGCTTTGGCGTTGAGGAAAGGAGACATTGACCCTTGTTATGCTACCTTGTACCAAAGCAGAAAGTTATGAACTCTTGCAAAGACTAGAAAGGAATTGGAAAGAGCATGAAATCACAGCTACAAACTGTGCTGCCTATGCAGGCAGGGACACAATGACCAAAGGCCACCATTACAAAGTGGATTGTCCTTCATATAACCAGATGTGAGAAAAAGCTCAATATATCAGGGACATCTGATACAGGACAAGGTCTCATCTTGCAAGCTACTCTTGATGCTGCATTTGAGGCTTCTCTTTTTTTTTTTAATTTTAATTTTCCCATACTCAGCCTCATCATAGACCATCAGTCTTCCAAACTTCTTTGGAAAGATTTTTTTTCTAACTCTGAACTCAAACTATCATGAAGGTTTAGGTCTTCCTCCTGTGTATGGGTAATAGGCATATTTTAATTGTTTGTCATATCTTTTTTAAAGATTGTCATTTTGTTCTTGAGTTGCTAAAATAAACAGCACTGATTAACTGCTCTTCAGACTGGATTTTTCTGTGTGCCTACGAGATATCTACTGAAGTATAAGAGTGATTACCTAAAATGCTCAAAAATTTACCTGATTTGCTTTCAATTCTCCTGACCCCATTTTGCTGGGTGACAACAGAAATTCTTGATGGTAATGGAAGTAGGTGAGAGATTGCAAGTATTCTCTGTGGAAGGGCTCAGGGCAGCGTGAAATCAGATACACATGACTCCCAGAGAACTGATTAAGGGTCTTGACCCTTAACCATGGGGTATCAGAGCCAGATGAAATAGAGAAAACCAGCTTGATTACTCCACTCAAGTTCAAGTCACAGCAGAAGCAGCATGAAGCTCTCTCTCTACATGGCAACTCTGACAATGTACTATGAACTTTATAATAGTTACTTGTAAGTGTGTGCTCCAAAACCAGGAGAATGGAAATACCCAGGTTCCACTGCAACTATTTTAAGTATCAACAGCTGCATGGCACTAGGAACTTCCTAGGAAGTTACAACTCATAATGACTTTAGTATATAGCAAAAATAGGGTGAACTCCTTAAGGTATCCTTCTAAGCCCTGTACAGTTTCATTCCAGGTTTTAATGCCAATGGAGCCAGCATCATTTATTTATTTATTTATTTTCAGTAGTTTCATGGTACATCTCTACAAGTTCCCAATTTGTCAACCAAAAAATTACCAAAGAGTTCTTGAATGTTATTAGTCTATAGGTATCATTCTGAAGGTTTACTTGTTTGGCTCATTCTGAATAAATGTTTAGCAAGGTGTGAATAAGAAAAAAGATCTAATCTAGTTAGACTAATTTAAAGCAGGGAACTTCTATTTTTACATTACTGTGGGGACTGTCGCACATACACCATTTCCTTTCTGTATTAGCTACTAACACTGTTCTCTTTTTTGAACATTCTCCCCTAGTTGATTTTGTGATTAAGGGACACCAGTTTCACTTTGAGGCTTACATAATGTACCTTCCTCTTATAGAATAATAGAGTTTATATATGTGAGAACAAATAGAATTAGTAATTTCACATGTGTGTCTCCAACACATGCCACAATTATCACTGTTGATCATATATATTTACATACATATTGTGCAAGTATGAGTCTGCATAAGTCTAGAAATAAATAAAAAAAAAAAGAAAGGATGGTAACAGAAAATCTTGGTGTTCCATCAAATAACTAGGGATAGAGAGTGTATTTATTTAGGTAAATGTACTCAGTATGATCCTCTCTATCATAATGTTATTCCTTTTTAAGCTACTACTTGTGGTTTAAAGAAATTCAAAACTAGAACAAGAGGAAAATGTTACTTTACTTTAATGGAAAATTTGTAGACAATTTGCTACAAGATGGAAAATCTTATATAACTTTTTTTGTACTTCTTTTTTTTTTACCTTCTTCATCTCAGGTACTTATAAAAAATTAAAAGCAATATTTTATTAAAAAAAAAACCATCATCCCAAAAGGCTTTTGTTGAATGCATAAAATACCTTTGAGGACACATGGCCCCAATATTCATTTAGGGATAGTTAGGTTCATAGTCATGAAAAATGAAAGAATAACTCAAATGTTCGTAAAAGTAACAGCACTTATAATGATATCATTAAGAATTTTTGAAGCTTTTTAATAGTCCCAGGCCAACAAATCAGCCCCTAAAACACACTGATAGCATATCACTGAAATTAATGAAAGGACTCTTGAGAATTTGGCTGATTCAGACATAGATACTGCAAAAGACCAGCACCAGAACTTTTCAGCTATCACTCTCCATATTCTTATGAGGAAGAAATAAGTCATGCTGAAAAGTTGGAGTCACGAAGTTCCTACTAGAAGCCATAAAGGATGTATATAACAAGGCTTTCTGTTCCGTCTCCAATGTGAAGGAGGTCCTTTAGAGAACATGGGGAAATTAATTATCATGTTGATCTACTATCCCTAAAGCCACGGTAATGTTTCATTAAACAGCAGTTTTTGACCTAACTGAAAAAATGAACATATGCAACTTGTAACTCTCAATGTTACTGAAACAAAACAAACAAACAAACAAAGGTGTTTTGTCTTCACTACAACTCTTGCTTTTATCGCGGCAAATCTTAGTAGAAGCACATTCAGTTTTACAAGAAACTTTAATTTCAAGGCCTAATGCACATGATGAAGTCGCAGGCAATAAAATGGATCACAGCTTGAATGTGTCATTCTTCCCCTTCAACACATAAAAAGATGTTTGCTCCTCAGCTATCAGACACGCGAACCCCCATGGGTTAGAAGAAACAGTTATTGCAAGCGTAGGCATTTATTCTATTAAAGAATTTCTGAAATGTTGGAAAGACTTTTCTCAAAGTTAACAGTGTGATGAAAGACCACATATTGGGAGCGTAGAATCAGTTTTGGAATGCTGGAGTTGAGAAAACACAGGCTTAGGAAAAAGATATTAAATCCTCAAAACATTCTCCACTCACTATTAAAAGCAGAAATGGATTCTTTGATGTAGAAATCAGTATTTACAATTAAAATAATTATCTTACTTTCCTTAATTCAATCCCTTTGACCTTTTTCTGAAAGAAAAATAACAACACAGTGTATCTGAACTCCTAGTGAAAGGCATGATTATCCACTTTTAAGTTTGCTTTAGTTGCTGCTTAATATTCATTAATTATTTTCATGTTTAAAAGGCTTTTTCTCCCCTATAATGTTCAAACTTAATTCCCAGATAAACCGTAGCTCCCAAAAAGGAAACCTGACATGCCAATTTTATCTTAGTGTTGATGCTTCTGTTGTTACAGCTCAATGGGAGAAAATCTCAGCTGGTATCAGCTGTACATGGCTACAATTCAACTGATCCTATGGAAGCTGGGCAACCTGCACTGAAGGTTTGATATTTCATTATGAGAATTTGCAAAACTCTGCTCTGTTGTGAGATACAGAGTCTAGTTGAGAAGAGAATATTGACTACTTCTAGCTGCCTTCCTCTAAGCTGTTAATCGATGACTAATTAGTAATTTAGATTACCTCAAAATAAATCCTGCTTTAAGAGTATTTTCCCTAACCTTGTAGCAGTCTCAGCCCCCCACAAAGATTCTCACTGAAAGTGAGGCAGTTCCCTGAAATATCTCAGAAAAAAAATACATGGACAAAGGTCTGCTCCATTCCCTTATAAACCAACATGTTTCACCTGCAATAACCAAGCAACAGGGCTATCACCAGAGCTCAACAAGGGCACACGTTCTCACCATTCTGACATAATAGTGCTCTTTGTAATTTATGCACAATAAAAAAAAGCTCCTAAATTCAACTGGTCGCCGAGTTGAACTTTTTCAGCACAGAAAAACCCCAGGAACAGCACTTTGACACCATTCAGCTAGGGTTACCATCTCCATCCATTGTAGTGCTTCTCAGAGGTCATATACAGGACCTCTATTGTGAAGTGTCCTTGCATGGAATTCAGAGATGTGCTCTATGTACCAGCAGCATACGTTTAACAGCTTTGCCCTGACAAACCCTGAGGACTCAGATATGCTCTAATCAACTTCACCAAACAATTGCAGCAGGCTAAAATATACTGAGTGGAGTTTTTTTATGCCTTTGCTCTCACTTTTATTTACTTGCGCATGTCCAGTGACAATATCCAGGCTCTAACAGTGCAGGCATTATTGTTTCAATTCTTAAATAAATACTAGCAAATAACCACCCATGCAACAGTGTTGTTCCTTTGTGAAATTGAAAATTATGGAGCAAAGATATCTTTTGCAACTTACATAACTCATACTTTATTATTTTGCTATCATTTTCCACCACCTCATTTAGTTGGGGATTTCTTGTAACATGTACTTCACTAAAAACACCTTAATTTACCCACTGCATTTTAACTTATAATCACAGTATATGTATATACAATGTATGATAGCTAATAAAAATACACACATGCCTGTGCCCTTGCCTTCTCCCTACCCCTCCATTATGGAACAGGCAAATTTTTTGATTGTTGTGGGGATTGTGGGGTATGTTTGCTAGTCCAAATTCATTTATACAAATGACTTAGTTTTGCTTAATAGTAAAAAAAAACCCTTCTATAATTCAGGCTGGGATGATGGTTTTCCTGTACTAACAGCTTTCAATATTGTCTGCATGCCCTTACTCAGAGAAGGAGCACCGCCTGTCTGGTAGTCACAGCTGTAGCTCACATTTTCTGAGACACTTCTGTTAATTTCTGTCATAAGTTTAGGACATGGAAATGAAGAAAATAATTATTCAATGTTCAGTACTTTTCATGTTCACTTACATCTATGTACAATGTGGAACCTTGGCAAGTACCACACAATTTCCATCTTTGAAAACATTGCTTTATGTATATTTTTAATCCTAATAGTGATATTGTGAGATAGGTTTTGGAAAAAACTCTGTTGTTCTGTGGGCTCTAGCCTGCTTTTTCTGAACTCAGTTCTTTCATACAAAGACTTCTGGGAGTGCCTGAATACATGCATGCAAGCATGCAGAGTGATAACAAGGAAATGCAGTGAGTCTGCAAGGTGAATAAAGTCACAGCTGGAAGGAGCTCCCCCAGAAACACAGTGCCTATATTTGTGCTTCGAGATCAGAAACTGAACCTGGTATGGAGGGAGAAGTATGATTGAGATTGCAAAAACAGAATGAGAAAAGAAAACGTATTTTTAAAAGTGTAAGAAGTACCTGAGATCACCCAGCCATATGAGATATTTGGGAAGAACCTGGAAGACTTGCAGCATTCTGAGAACAGCAATAAGTAAATAAAATAATTTCCTCCATGGTGTAAGCAACACATTTTACTAGAGCAAGTGGATGTCCTTCCAGCTGGCTTAGTGAACAAGGTTAAGCAACAGATGTGCCACCCCTCAGGTTTACTGAGGCATTTGACACTGACATGACAATTAACTGGAAATATTTGCAGAATGGCCAGCAAAATAATAATCTCAAAAACTAATAGTTTAGGACTTATCAGACTAGGAGAGTTTAAATGAGATCTTCCAGAGGTCTGCCCTGTGATTACTTTTTTTAACTATTCAAGCCATGAGGCCTGTAAGTTATTTGAGTAATTAAATAAACATAGAAAATTTAAACATCACATTGTACTGGGATAATTTAAAAGCATATTGAAGGAAAATATCAAAATTTGGAAAAACCCTGGTAAGCCAGAAAAATGGTTTAAAGATAAATTAGGACCAGAGCAAAGCATTGCCCATGATAAGGTGAAATAAAGAGCACAAATATAAAGTAAATAAACAAACCATCAGATTATATCAGGGAAAATTCTGGTTGTTAAGATTTAACCTGAATAGGAGTCAACTTATTCTGAACCGTATTAACAGAAATATTGTAAATCTGAAACAGAGCAAATTGCTCTGCTTTTCGTCATCCTGTTGAGAGCTCAGCTAGAACCCTGACTGCAGTTTGGCCTGTCTGCTTAAGGCAGACAAAAGCAAATTACCAAATCCTGAAGAAAACATTAAGACTCAAAGGTTTAAAAACGTGAACTAAAAGGAAAAGCTGCACAAATTTATCAGGGTTAGTCTAGAGAAGAGCAATCTTACAGGCAAAAAGACAACAGTTCTATAATATGAAAGCTGGTAAAAGTGCTATAGCAATAAATCGTTCTCCAGTCTCACTGGGAGGAGGAAAAAGAGAAACAAACTTTGGCTGCTGAAGAGATTTCAGACAGATTCTGGAAAAAAAAAAATCTAATTCACAGTGTTTCTGTGTCCAGGGAAGGTGTGCCACTGCTTAGACAGTGAAGGACAAAACATCTGTCATTAGTGCTATCTCACTGAAAGGAGATGAGCAAGACAAAAAAGCCCCTTTCTAGTGATACACTTCTAAGATTTCTATGCATTCTTTTGCTAAAAGACACAAAAGAGGATACTGAAAAATATTGTACGCTACTGGTATTTGC
Source organism: Struthidea cinerea (assembly GCA_013397865.1). NCBI lineage: Eukaryota > Metazoa > Chordata > Aves > Passeriformes > Corcoracidae > Struthidea > Struthidea cinerea. The sequence continues at coordinate 1,156,717 of VZTI01005570.1, forward strand.
AGTTTCACAGTCAACATGTCAAGCTGTTTTTTCTCCATCTTAAAATAACTGAAAGCCCAGATGGTCCCTGAAGTGCTTAAACTGCATTGATCATCACCTGTTCTGCATAGTACATTCTTTTGCACATTCAAGCTGTGAGCACTGTACACATTCATGCAGCTCTACAGTGAGAATGATAGTTAATAGTAACTTTTCCCAGGATTACGTGTATGCCACCCCTGAATAGAAAATGTTACCATTAGCGGCTGGTTTGTTTTTTAAGCTTATTTTTAAGTCACTGAAAGAGTCCGAGTAACAGCTATTTTCTGCTATTCAAAGCACATATTTTAAATCTGCCTAGTGTTTTGTAGACAAATTGTGTAAAAGAGATATGAAGTATTCACAGTAAACACGTTCTTTTTTAAATCCCAGTTCACAATGTCCATTGCTATCAAGTCTGAAGCCCGTGGACTCTGTGCTGGTGCTGTGCTTTTCCCCTTATTTAATCACTTGTATTCTGAGGAGAACAACCCTGTTTTTAATGCTGATTTCTCATGGAAATGTCAATACTGTACAATTTCTCTCTAATGATATTTGGGGCTAACAGTGCAATTTTTTTAATTAGCAAATGTGACTAATAATGCTATGCTCTTCAAGGCATTATGTCTGTAATTTAGCCTTGGCAGTGCTGTAGTGTATTACAAGCATATTCCCAAAATTTAGGACTCCTTAACAATCTTGCTGTCTCTGCAAGTGTTTGCTTAAGGTATGCAAACAAGCAGGCAGACATACATACCTGCCTTCTCCTGACTGCTTGCTGAGTCGCTTCCATCACCCTCCACTGCCAATAATCCTCCACTGACTCCTTTGATTAACTTCATGAGCTCACTTTTTCTCAGTTAGGAACCTCTTGTTCAAGTTGTGGGAGAAAGAAACTCAGGAGAACACACCAAAACCTGAGAAACTCCCCCACATACTCTTCCTCCTCAAACAACAAATGTATTTCTGGTGTCTTCACCCAGTGTTGGTGGCACAGCCAGAAGGCTACAAAGTACATTAAGAAGATAAGTTGGTTACACAAATTCAGTTTCTCTTAATAGAGAAGTAAAGAAAAGGAAGGGAGGAACAGAGACAAGACAGTCAAAAGCCTGCAAATTATTTAAGCAAAAACCTGATATAAGAGACTGACATTTAAATTCTTGTTTGAAACCAGTTTCAGTGGTGTCCATGGATTTAACTATCTTCAATAGTCATCACAGTGGTGAAACTCTAGGTAATTTTTTTTCATAATAATGTTAAAATACCAAATTTAATTTGAGATATCAAAAGAAAAATCACAGTTTTAGTCCATCATGTTATTAATGAAAAAAACAAAATACGTTTCTTACAGCACTTACCAGGAGACCTTGAGAGCTTACACAGTCAGAAGGACAACTCTTTGCAGTGATAATGCAGAAAAGAAGAAGCATCAGCAACAAATCATGAGAAAGGGACAGCCTACCTCCTAGATGAACTACTGTCTAGGCACTTGCTAGCAGGGATTTATCATCTTTCCACTTCATTTCTGTCTGTGAGGCTTTTTTACCTTGCTCTGAAGTCTCCCATACATTCCCATCCAAGGGAAAAAAGAATGAGGAGACGTCCTAAGTTTACATGAACCAGTGGAGATCCCAGTGGACTGGTGGGGCAGAAGAGCACTCCTCATCACTCTCACCTGAGGGCAAGGGGCAGCTGCTGTCCTCCAGCTGCTCCATATTCACCTGAGGGTGAGTCAGCCAAAAGGGCTGAAGTATTTCTTAGTATTCCTCTCCTTTGTAGGCATACACATTTCTGTTCCTGCAAAAACAAACTCTACACATCACTGGATTAGGAGCAGCATTTTGTGTTTTGGCAACACATCCCCAAGACTTCTCAAAAAGATGGTGGTGGGACAGATAGGACCTAAACACTCTCTTAATTAGGCTGTGTTACAGCATTGCATCTGTGTACCACATTTAGCATATATAAAAAGTATTCAGCAATTGAGCATTCTTGTTGATCACCATATTCCAGACTCTCAATTTTCCTAGAAGCTCTAATCATGACCTGTTGAGAAGGATTTTATCAAATAACATTGAAAGAAAAATTGTTCAAAAATGACTGGTTTTGGTGTCTCAATTTTTTGCCCAAGTTCCTTTGGAACAATTTGTTCTGCAGAGCACTAACAAATATAAAACCTTATAAAATGTCTCTAACAAAACAAGGCAATGCAAAATTATTCATCATGTTTGAAAAGCTGGGCTGTAGTATGTTCCCAATCAAGACTGTGCTTGAAAGTGAGATACAAATTTATGAACTGCAGAGTGCTGCCAAAATGATCAACCCTGTCTGCTATATTTCTTGGAAGAGCATACAATCACCCTGGTCCATAAATGGTACTGTTTCTACAAAACAAGTCAATTTTTGTCTTGCTCTCCGGCTTTAATTTTAAAGGCATAACTCCACATGCAAGGCAAAGAACCAAACACTATTAAAATATTTATTTTTACAGGAGGTCCTGTCTGCTTGTCTCCTAAGTAGAAGGGTGATGAGAAATTGAATTCACTGACATTTCAGAATTCAGACCTTTTGCAGTGACAGGGACTCACTAGTTAAGGAGGATTTTACGCCTGTTCCAATTTTACTGGGATCTGAAACATTTTAAGTTGGCTGTGTCTGCCAAACCCTGAGAAAGGTTTAATTGTGAATGTCCAGACAAAACCGGAATGCAACCTACTTGACTCCATGCCTGTGAAAACTACCCTCATTATACATTTATGATGAGTTATGAACCCTTGTCAAATCCCAGCAGAATATTGCTGCAGGAGGTTCCCTATCTTATAGGAAGGATCTATTCTAATGTAAATATATATATATAATAAATATATTTAAAGCCAACTACAAGGGGATGCTACCAGTTACTCAAAGATGTCCTATTATACCTAGAACAAATGGGGAAGAAGTTGTTCTGGCTTTCCTCCTTCAACTTTGGCCCATCAGGAGTTTCCTGACTCCACCATTATGAGTTATAGATGATCATCCAGTTGAGCACCCAAACTTACGAGCTGGGCTTAACAACCAGCCCAGTGTCAGAGCTGAGTTAATACACACTCACTTGCTTTGGGGTTTAACAGCTTGCCTCAAGTCTGTGCTTACTGACTTCAGATCTCTGAGCACAAGAGGAACACTTCCATGTCTGCTTGCAGCAGGAATATGCAAAGCAAAAGATTTCACTCACATCTGTGCAAATAACAGTATTTAGACTATATTCTCATTTTCAGATTCTGTACTCTAGGTTCAAAAGGAAAGAAATTAGATATGCTGAACCTCTGAGAGAGTCATTTTTTTCAAAGCCCTTCCCTTTACATCAATTTTAATAAGGTTTTAATTGCACTTTTCTTCCTTAGGCAGCACATACCTTTTCACAAACTCAATGCACTGTTTGTGTAGCATTAAATATACCCTCCAAGCAAGCAAACATTTGGCACCTAACATTCTATATTAAAGTATTTAGTGTTTGACTTGAAGTTGTTCCATCATTACCTTACTGCTATGGTGGTCTTTCACTGGAATTCAGCCCATCATGTAGCAAATACTTTTTTCAATTATGTCTCCATCCCACATCCCATTGCCTTGTTCTACAGGTTGTGGAAACACTGTGTTCATGGCAAGGCACCATCACAGTTTTCCCGGGATGCCAGGTCACCCTACACAGCTGACTGGAAGCTGCAAAACAGTACCTAAGTTGTGCACTGGCCCTGCGCTGGTGTTCTGAATGGGGCTGAATTTTTCTCTGGTAGGATAAGAGGACTAGGCAATGTGAAGGAAAAAGAATCATCTAAAACCCCATGTGGGGAATGAATGGAAGCTGAGGATTATATTCTTTAGATTCAAAACATCCAAGGTATAGACCAGACTATGGAAAGGGCTTGCATTTACTTACTTTTACCTCAGAGGACCTGTTGTGATGATCACCAAACCCTAGAGACCCATTTTAACATGCAAAAGCTCTACTTTCTACATCTTGAAGTGTGTCTAGATTATCCTCTGGAGCTTGCATGTTCCATCCTTTTGGATGGAGATAATCAAGTAAATTCAGCCTTAGTTGTTTCCTGCTCAAGTGTTAGACAAGGGACACCACTACAATAATCTAACCTGGACTCCTAGTAGAAAGCATTTCAAGATTCAGCTACACAATCCAGTGTCAGCATTCTGACTGCTCAATTATAAACTGTGATTGACAGCTGAGAAGGAAAAAGAAGCTGGAGAAAGAATCATAAAATACTTTCAGGAACCACAAGAAAAGCTATGAGGGCAGTTCAGGGTTTAGTGAAATCAACCAGAGGACTACAAACTTTTCTAATGAGCATGTGAGTAACATGTTTTAACAAGGAAGTTATGTGTTTGAAACTTAGCTACTACTCGTGAATTTGATTTTAAATTGGTTTGTTATTTTGAGAAAAACTTTGACACACATTTGTGGCACTATTTTACTCAGACTGGATTATTTCTGGAAGTCAAATCTAGCCAGTTTTTATTCAAAACCTTGATAATTTTTTCATTTCAAAAACATCTCTATTTGGAGACCTTGTAGTGCATATTACTGAAAGCATGTTTACTGGTAAGCAACTATATTTAACAGATGGATTTTACAAGATTATTTTCCTCGTTATTCTTCTAGCAAAAATTTGAGAGATTCACTTATCTCCTGGAAAACTTTTTTTCTTAATGAGTTATATTTTACAAGGTTCCTAATACTTCACATATGTTTGACTGGCCAACAGCTTGCAACCAGATACCTGGACTTGCCTTTGTGAGTCATTTATTCAAGGACAACCCAGTTCAGGCTGCTCAATTACAGATGTTAATGTAAGACGAGCTGTGTTACATTAATGGGTAAACAGCTACCTAATTAGCAGTCAGAAAACCTCAGCAGGTAAGTCAAAAGTACAGAGTAAAATTCCAGCTATAAAATCTACAGAAACAAGATGAATTTACAGCAACGTGGTGCTGAAAGCCCAGCACTGTGGTTAAAAGAGCTTGCACTCTGCAGCCCAACACCAACGTGTATCACTGTGCTCACACTTTTTGCCTTGAACATCACCACATTTTCTCTGATGGTATAAAATTTTCATACTATTTTTCCACTGACTTGTTTTTTCTCTCTGCTTATATAGGTCTAACTCCTCTGCCAATTAAGTCCATGGGATTTTTACAGTTGACCTACATGGAGGAAATACTGGCTTTAGGCCTATTGAGTTACAATTTCCACACAAGTAACATTAGAGAGGTGCTTTTTTCACGTCACACATGATAGAGAGCTTTTAAGGAATATGAGTGAATGGATAAGGTAACTAAACACAAGTCAGAGATCAAAACCCTCAACAAGATAAATTATGTAACATCCAAGCTTGTACTGTGAGCAATGCAGTTTCATAAACAATAAGGACCCTTATCCAGAAAATGAATGGTATCTGAACACATACTAAAGGATTTTATATCTATTACAGTGATGAAAGATGACGACTAAAAAACAACTTTAAGTGGTTTCATTTAAAACACTGCTAAAGTCAAAGTCCTTTGTCCAGCAGGAGTTTCTAAAACCTTTACTCTAGGTCATTAGGCATGCAAAACCCCCAAAGATCCCTCTTGCATTAAACTGTATTTTGCTTGGTGCTGGTGGGACTGCTACAAGATAAAAGACTTGTGAGGATATGGATTTGAAGTATTACAAATTACTTTTTAACTGAGTATCAGTGCCATTTTATTGATAATGAGGGATTTGCTGACTATTTATTGCTGACATTTTGAGAAGTTGTTCTGTAATTCAAAATGATCTCTTATTCTACAGCATTCATTTTTAAGCTAGGAGCCAGAGGGAAAAAGATAGGCATTCGGCACAATGTGACATTTTGATGTATTCTGAAGAGTTTTTAAAGGACATACCATCCAAAATAGCAGGATAGATTAAAAAATACATAAGGACATTTTCATTAGAGATTAGCTCTTCTCAAAAAGTTCAGATGCTTTTATATGAAGCACAGTTCAGACCCTCATTTGAAAGCGTTTCATGGAATTGAGGTCTCTGGGATGCATCAAGGTGGTCTTTTGAGACTTCCCATTCTTTATATAGCTTCTTGTAACAGATGTTTAACAAGTCGTAAAAGGAAGATAAAGGCAAACTTGCATGAAGTTCCAGGACTTTTGGATCAGGCAGGCACTCACAGAGCATCCTTTTAGCATTCAGATCAAACCTAGTAAGAACCAGGAACTTTATGAGACCCTAAAGGGAGACTGGAAGTGGAGGCACTGAACTATTCTTAAACTTCAAGAGAGTTCTGTTATGGTTACCTATAAAACCAGAATGAATTCAGTTTGTCTGAAATTGTTTTGCTTTCTTTAACTAAATTGTTTATCCAAGGTTTTCTTCTCTTCTATTTCTACAGTAACTTCTCTACAATAACTGTTCTGGCACCTTTGCCAAAGGAATGTGTTAAGCACAGTTTAATGGTGCACTGAAGTGGCAACTTACTGACAAACATCAGATTGTAACAAAAAAAAAGGCGAAAAGGTAGGAGGTAGGAATCAAGAAGGGGAAGATGTCTATGTCTCTGAAAGAAGCAAAATAACAGAAGATTCTGGACCTGTAAAACTGAGCAACAAGAAAAATGAAGTAAAAATAATGAAGAAATAGTGAAGCAGTTCATAGACTGAGTTGTGCTACAATTATTAGCTGTTTATTGTCCTAGAAAACATGATCCATTCCTTTTATAGCCTTATGATCACTACAGATGAGGAACTCCCACAACATGTGTCTAAATACATTGACAGGAGTTGCCAGAACTTTCTGTGCCTCAACACAGGGTCAAAATTTACTTTTTTATGTCTATACAAAATCACTATTTCCCCACTATGTTAAACATACATTGTAAATATAAAGTTACATAGAATAATTGAGACTTCTCAGTTTGTCCATTTCTATTGAGGCGCCAAAATGCGAATCTTGGAGCCTAGCTCTGGACATGCAACTAAGACCTTTGGTTTTGGGGGGGGGGTTTAACATAGTATGGTGTAATAATGTGCACACTACTTTAGAAAGAGAAAGAATTCAGGAAAACCAATAACCAAGTTGTTGATTCACACCACAAACTCCCTGTCTGAAAGGAAAGCTCTCCATGAAGGAAATTAGTAACCCTGGTCTGCCAGCCTTCCTGAGACAGGACATCACTCAGATGCTGGCACAAATTCATTGGCTTTACATGTATCTATTGCAATATTTATTCATTTTCCTGCTGTCAGTAGTGACAAATTGTTTCCTTGCATTCTTTGGTTAGAAATGCGCTGCTTTTTCTTTTTCTTATATACCTCCCAACACCTCAGACACTTTATCAGTCACATCTGTAGCTGTTACAGAACTCAGAGCAATAGCATTTTATTAGGCATGCAACAACAACAATCACTGTAAAATATCAAGCTTAAAGAAGAAACTTCATGAAGCCTTCAACCAATCCTCTCATATCCCATCACAGAGTGTTTTTTTAAAATAAAACAAAACCAAAACCAATGATAACAACCTCAACAAAACAACAAAACCAATGACTCCTCTATTGCTCTATGACTATACATTAAGAATTTTAATACTGCAAAAATAAAACATGGCCAAGAATTTCCAGTTGGTTTATGTAAAATATCTTTCAGCCTTTTCAGTAGAACTTTTGCCCATATTCACACATAACAAAGTCCAGCATCTCCACTGCAATGTAAAACTAAAAGTTAAAAAACAAAAAAAAGTGTACAGCAAAAGCTCTACTGAAAGATGAGCTCCAGAAACGACAGCCTGAAAGACACTCATAAAAATAAAAGGGCAGATCTGTTAGGTGAACCAATAAATTAGTCAACTATGGTCCTCCAGAGGGTGTAGTGACAAGGAAAAAAATGAAATTCCGGATGCTGAAAGATTGAAGAAAATTAAGCAAATTCCAAACAAATCCAGGAGATGCCATCTTAAAATTTTAGTACAAACATGACTTCCAAAGGTCCCTTAAAACCTCCAGTTATTCCAAGATTCTACAATTCATCCATTCTGAGTCAAAACCATCATCCTTTCCTTCATGTCACAAAGTAGTTGTGGAATCTTCTGATGGTTTGGACAGTCAGGATGGCTGGAGACGAGAGATCTCTGAAGATAGGTCTTTGAGCATGAGATTCATTGTGAAGGGCGTGGTAGCAGGGGCCCTGCTCGGAGCTGCCAGCCGCAGCTCGAAGCAGGGCAGGAAAGCAAGAGAGAGCAAGAGAGGAGAGGAGAGAGGTAGAGGTAGAGGTAAAAAGGCAGAATCGAATAGCGAGGTTCTCGTTTACAATACTATAAATCTTCTTCTGTGCTGAATATTCTAATTTCTATTAACCAATCTAGTACAAGATACAAATCCTATAGCATTTACATACAGCCTATAAGAATCATTACATTACCATACTGTGTTACATTTTAAGCCCTAAAAACTACTCTTTGGACCCTTTCTGCCAAGCTGGTAGGGTCTGCTCTGACCCTTGGACCTGTCTGCAAGCAGAGGGTATTGTTCAATCAAAAGGGCCATACTATTGTTTTTCAGTTGTTCAGTAACTAAGGCTTGGTATCTCAAAGCTTGCCTTCATTTCAATCTCGCTTATAGTTTCCATATTCTCAGCATCTTTTGCCAGGCAATCATATTTATAAGGCTTTCCTGTTTCATCTTCCCCAACAGTAGCTCTTTACCTGAGTTTTGTGCTGTGTAGAACGAGGGCAGGAGAGTCTTCACCTTTTATTTGCTGCTTCTCATCTACTACAATTACAGTGCCGTGAGCCCACATTTTATTTTCTCTTTTGGACTCCTTGGTTTGTTAAAAATTCAACTACCATGAAAAATACCCACAAAATATTAAATAAGCATAAACATTTCAGCTGAACTACTTGAGAAAGCATTAACTTTGTTTAGATGTTCTCTAGCTTGCTCTGTAATAAAAGGATGCATAGAGTTTACTTTAGAAAAAGAAATCAAAACAGAATAATTTCATTGTGAAAACAAGGCAACATTGCATTCTTGATAGCCATTTACACTCCTTTTTATGCAAAAGCTTTATTGCATTACATTTTTGAGCATTATTTCAGTATGTGTTAAATAGTCCCAGTTTTTGAAAGTTTATAGACTGTATCAAAGCATATCAAATCATCCAGAACATAGCTGTTTGCCACTCTACTCTCTAGCACAACAATCCTATTTCGGACATTTCTTATTTTGACATTTCTAAGTCTTCAGACAGTTTTCCCTCTCCTGTATCTGAAATTGTGTTTAGTGCTGTCTGGAACAAGGTGGTAGTGATAATATTTAAATTTACACTTTCAGAGACTGATACACTTTACTTCATCAAATAGAAACAGTTCCATTAAGGGAAACACAAACTGCCCTGATAATGTGTGCCCCAGCTGTGACTTTGAAGGTGAGAAGGCAGATTTATTGTCTTTTGCATTCAAGGCTTGACTCAAGATCCATTGGAATAGCTGGAAAACATTCACATTTTTGTAAACATCCTTGATACTTAACTAATAGGTGATTTGTGTTTAGTGATTCATGGAGATACAAACATGTTGGAAAATTTTTCCTTTAGATTTGTCTTACATCAGACTCAAACTTTGGACTTGGTTAACAAATCAGGGCAGTGAACGCTGACCTCCTTAGCACTGTGGGTGATTTTCCAGTTTCAACAATCAGCGGGTACCTTTCCTGCATTCCAACACTATTACCCTGGCAATTCGGGGAAGCTAAGCCAAAACACAACAACAAAAATGCATCTTATGTACTGGTCTGCCTCCATAATGTAAATATTCCCTTGTCTTCGGGGACAACAGGGCTGTTTCCTTCCCTGGAGCCTTCCCACTTCTGTTGTCCAGCCACAAGTAGCACAACTGAAGAGTAAGTCCTCCTCAGCAGGTGAAGAGTCCTTAAATAAGACAGTTTGTCATTTCCTGCTGCCAGTTCCATCCTCTCAATCTGTAAATTATCTGCTCTGTTCTGTTCAACCTGAATTTAACCCATGGGGCACGATTTTACCACGCCTGCATTTCGGGTGCTGGTTTGGGTAGGGCTCGGGAATCAGGAGGCTTTTGGCTGAGGAGAACTGCTCGGAAAGCTTCCCCGAGCAAAGCTGCGAGATGAGGCCCTCGGCCCCCGAGCCCTCACTGCGCAGCGCTGCTGTGCGAGCTGAGACGCTCCTGCCCTCCGCCCACCGCGGCAGAGCCACAGGACGCCGGCCCGAGCCCTCACCAGTCATGGGATGGGTCAGGGTGGAAGGGACCACAGCGGGTCCTCTGGTGCCACCTCCGTGCTCCAGAGGAGTGCATCCAGACGGTTCCAGGATGCCTCCGCTGAGGGAGGCCCCGCAGCCTCTCACGGCGCCCAGGCCAGGCCAGGCCAGGCCGCCGCTCCCCGCTCCAGGTGCCCCCAGAGCCCGGGGCAGCGGCAGGAGCGGGGACAGCGGCGGAGCCCGCCAGAACAGGTGACATAAAGCAAAGCCGGGCAACGAATCCCGACCGGTCCGGGCGGCTTCCAATCAATTCAGTGAATTTTACCCCGTAAAAGCGAGAAGTGCTGTTTGACTGGTACTTGTCTCGAATATCCTCTGCGGGGCGGCCCCTCCGTGCTGCCCATCACCGCTCACAGATCCGGCCCCGGGGCAGCTTTGCCCTTAGCGTGCTGCGTGGGACTATTCTGACAACACCACAGATGCCACTGCAGTTCTCAAGAAGGGAGCTCAATTCGTGACCTTGTACTTCCCTGTGCCTGGTTAATGACTGCATTACCCTGGAGATTGTTAAACCATTTCAGATTCTCCCAGAATCACCAGATCCAGGAGTTAATGCATTCCCTGCTACACTGCTGCAGCATTTATAAGGATCCAGCTATCAGATTCAAACCCCACGTTTTTCCATTATCTCTAACAGCACAGTAAAACCAAGTTCGTTAAAGCCTTCAATCTTTATTACAGCTGATTACAAAGATGCCACCATTCTGCAGAAACAAAGTTATCAAAGGAAAAAATCTGAAAAATTATTATCCATCTAGCCTTTGAGAACTTCACTTGATATTGAAACAGGTAAAGCAACATAATTCAGTCTCAAGTAGGCTCTCTATTCCATTAAACTTTCATTGATTTGCTGCTGATAGAAAATGAACCACAAAAGGCATTCATGAAAAAGCGTTATAAAGGGATATGGCAAGTGATCATCAATTACTGAAGTGTAACTTGAATTGAACTTTAGCACTATGGGCAGGTGCAGACCCAGGATTACAAACAGAGTATTAGCCAGCAGGCAGGTTTCTCCTTCATTGTTTTGGACTTCCTTCATTATTAATAGGTCTGGGGGAGGAAGAGAGATAAAAAAAAAGATCCCAAACACCTCTTAATTCATCGCCTTTATCTGTGGCCCAAAGTAAAAGCATCCCAGCCTTTTCAAAGTACCTTGACTGTCTCCTTGACAGAGAGAGTATTTTTAGCCCGCTGGATCTGAGCTGCTCCTGAGAACAGATGGGTTAGCACTCCAAGCACTTCACGACTGTATGTGCACTGCTGTAGAACAGAATGAATAAAAAATGACCCGGCTGTGAAATCTTTATTCCTCACTTCCATCTCATTGACTTCAACAAATTGTGTACATGTCACCTCACCAACAGGAAAACAAGGTCTGCCAGTTTCACAATGCCTCCTTTTTCCCCCATTACAAACTGATTCTTATCTAGGGTGGGGAAGGGGAAGTGGTTTTTTTTCCTTTCATAGCAATATTTCAAGGTTCCCACTCTCTCCTGATCCTGTCTCCTCAAATAACCAGTGGTCTTTGGCAGAGGAGCTGATACAACACTGACCTGGAATGCTGGATGAAGTGCCTGTTTCTAGTCCAGCCTGAGGAGAACAACTGGACTCCAAGCTATTCATTTTTGCCACACCACAACGGCTGTTCTGTGGGACGTTTCACCTTTGCAAGGAGCTGGTTCTTTGCAAATGTTTCCATTTGGTATTTGCATGCACAGTCTGAACTTTGTATTTGTTAATCACAAACCTTCATCCAGGAGGAGATTTCTATTGTGATTGATCACAATGACAACTTGGAAAATTAGATCCTTTTTCCTCTACAAAAGTTCATGAATAGGCTTAGACTTTTACATAACCATTGATAGAACTAGCCTTTTCCAGAGAAACTGGAATAGTAGGTCTAATTTCCATTATGTTATTTACTATTACATTTAAATTCATTATTTTTTTGATGCTCAGACTTTCTAGTAGCGTATAAATGTAAATCATACTCTAAGGATCCAAGCATGTAACACAATATATTCAAAATTGTGGACAAGATGCATCCATTCTTTTTTTCTGAGCTTACTTTTCTAGCTTGATTTTTTCTGGAGAAAATTATCAGGGGTCTTATTTAAACCTCCACGAATTTATTTCAGTCATCAAATCAGGTATTTAATGGGCTTGACATTTTGAATAACTGCTCCCTGGGTATTTTCATTCTCCCTTAAAAGGAAACTAGCATTAAGGGGGAGAATGGATACCTAATGAAATGTCAAAAACATTGAATATCTGCATTGAATTTGGGGCATAATGTAGCACACTTTCTTCTAAAGATTAATAAAAATATAAAATTTTCTGTGTTAGATTTTAGCATATCTTTCATATTTTCTGCAATTAAAAATGCCTTTAGATACTTCTATTCTTTTTTATTTTCTTCTCTAAGGAACGGAAACAATTTTATGAAGCTTGGCATTTTGAAAACAGAACATTTCTCCATTAAATAGTGTCAATGGAAGACTTTAGAGTAGCTCTGGGGAAAGTGAAAAGTGATTTTAACAGGCAGCCCTAATAAAAAAAATTCATATTTATCAGCCAAACATTGCCACATGAACTCCAGTGAATGTTGTGGGAGCTCAGCATTGGAATTCAGTGAACATTTTTATCCCATGGAACAGTTTGCTCACATACATCTGTCTCTACCATTTTCTTATTTTTAAAAAAATGGAGATAGATTCCAATATAGCATATTGACCACTGAAATTCAAAATTAATGAACTAGCATGATGTGAGTACAGCACACAATAGGTAACAAATCGTCATCTAGAAGTCAGACCAGAATTTATGCATTACTGTTAAAATTTTATTTTTTTCTGGGATTCCTTCAGAGAAAATGTCAACAGTAAAAATGATAATGAAACATATACCTTAACACTTCTTCATTACATTGGATTTGAATGACTTCCTAAAAACATATTTCACATTAGTATCAGGCTACCATAAGCAAAAAGACTTTGAGAATCAAGAACAGACATAAGTGCAACAGGCTGGCTATCTTACTAATTGCAGTGCAGTGTTCACTGTGCAGCTCTCAGAAATGACTTGCTGTAGTCCTTTACTAACATTAAATTCCTGGATGAGAAGATATTTTCTTGTTTACAATACTGACTTTTCCTACAGGAGAGCAGAATGACCAGGGATACCTTTATTCTTCACTGAGGCTTTAAGTGCTGTAAAAATTACACTGATGAATTCATCATGCCTTATGTGGTATACAGTGCTTAGTTTCCTCATTTGCATATCCTGATATGCATTATACATGTTACAATTTTCTGCCCCAAATAACCTACAAGAATGCTGAGTAACTTTGTGTAAGACAACTATGTCTGATTTTCCTTTCAGGCCATCTATGCTCTAGTTTGTGGAATAGAAGGTGCATTACGATTGGCCACGTCTTCACATGCATTGACCATTGATGACAACAATCGTTCAAAGAATTAACTCCCACCAAACAAGAATTTGCAATCACTCCCAGTCTACACACCCATACACAAAATATGTCTTTACTGTGTTCTTGATCCACACTACATCGGTATCATTCTTGTGGCACTGTAATGCTACTTACTGAAAAGCTTTTGGGCCTTTTTCTCACCCACTAGGAATTCCTTCCTGTTGTTGTTGTGCGAGGGAAAATTAGTGACCACAGGTCTCAGCCTACGTCCTTTGAATGCTAGGCAGGAAAGCCAGTGGATCTCAGAAAGTACTTAATCCAAGCTTTGCCTGCTGTTATATGGAAATTTGTATGGAATGAACCAGCCCTGCCTCCTCTCTTTTCTCTCCATGGCTCATGAGTTTATGACCTTCTCCCACCCCCAGTTCTCACTAAAACTGAGAACAGGGGAGAAATGGCAGCTAAACTTTAAAGGAGACATTAACATGCCAAGTGTTTTCTTTGTACATACATCAGGAGGACGCAAATAGGACCGAGCTAAGTGTCCAGTCTCTTTCGAAGCTATTCCTCTTCCATAAGAAAAGTCACTTATTGATGTATAATAAAGATACCAAAAATGTTACCTTCATTTAAAACTACTGGAAGAAATTCCAAGAGAGAAGAAACCAAACCCATTGAAGGCTCCAGCCTAGCAGAAAACTTGCACTAGCTACGGGCCATCATGTAACTAGACAAGCTACAGGATTAATCGCTAGCAGTAAACAAATATTTGAAGAGAAGCTTTCACACAGCACTTGCATGGCAAGAAATTAGCTATAAAAATCAATTATGCATCATTATCATCTGACAGTATGTATCCAGGAGATTCATCTCAGGAAACACAAACCAAGCATCTGGTCAAGTGCAAACACCTTGTTCTGCAACTGATAGCTTGGCCAGGGACACACTTCACAGAGGTCACTTACCCCATCCTCTTGGGAAGGAAAAAAGGAATCTTAAAGCAAAGCCATGATAAGACAGAAAAGAAAGCCAGTCCTTGAAAATCATTGAAAAATAAGCTGTGACCTGTAAATTATGAAAACAAATTTATTCATAGAAAGAGAAAAGCTTCTCCCACTGTGAACTACCACAGTCTACCCGAGATCAGGTTTGTTTTGTGGCTTTATGTAAATGGAGGAATTTAGACTGCAGTGAAATGTGGTGTAACTCCATTAATGCTTTATATTCAGGTTTGTGGTGACTCGAGGGAAGACTGAGCAGAAGTGGATTCCTAGTTCATACAAAACTAAAGTCTTTTACTGTAGTCAGTGTATTAATACTGCCTCACCTCAGCCAAGAAATAGATTTGTTTAATTCAATTCAAGGTAACTGAAATCTAGTGGAAATTCTCACTCTGAATCTGGTTTTTGGAAAAAGTTTCTACACAGTAGGCCTGAAAATAAATCTCTGTTATAAAAACAATTTTTACATATCTCTTTCTTGAGGCAGGTGTTTAGCTTAGCATTTGTTCAGAACAATACAAATTTAGTACTTAAAAAAATAATCCAAGTCATCTATTATAAAACTAATATGCAAATACTCATACTACATCATTATTCCATTAATTACAAGAGTTAATAGACTGGCATCTACGTTCTTTGAATACCTTGGAAATCTCATCCATCATTGCTGTCAATTTCTTTGCTTGGTTTTTGGTTTTCTTTTTAGAGAAGAGGGCAGTATTAAATCGGAGATGTCTGTGTACAATAACAGATTAAAACAAAATTCAAAAGAACAGATGGATCTGTGGATCCAGGAAGAAGCAAGAATAAATCCTCAAGAGACGCTTTTTTCAAAGATACCTGCAAACAAGCTTGGGACCTTGCGTGCCATATTTTATTGCTGTGAAACAAATAGGAGAAAAGTTAATTAATTTTAAAGCTTCAAAGTTTACCTAACTGCTGTAGCATTTTTCCTTATGAAACACAATTACTATAGTAGGTCTCTCAGTGAATTCCTGGTAGTCTCATCAACAAGAAATATTGACAGGGAATCTTATAAGGAAACTCCATAACATGCCCCTCTTATGACTCACCAATACCTACCATTAGAAAAACAGGTCAGGAAGCAAGGCTGGAAGGTCCCAGGGGGATGAGCTAAAGCTACCCCTGGCAGCCAAGAAAATGGCAGCACCACGACCATTTTTTCACTCAGTGATGAACAGCTGCAGCCAGCACTACGAGGAGAGACAGACAGAGGGAAGCAGATGCAGCATTCAAGGCTGCAGCACAGACCAGCCCAGCTCTTAGACATTCAAGAGTGTCAAATCCACCTCCAAGGTAGATTTAGCTCAAAGCTGAAATCTTGCAGACTGTCAGAGAGAAAAGGAGGTAGCAGTGCCCAGTCTTCCTCCCAGAGCAGCAAAAATCCAAAATGCTTGCAAAACAACAGGATAAGCACATTTTCCCCTTTCTTATTTTCTTAATTTTCCAAACTTACTCCTTCACTGCTTTACCTTCCATTCTTCCTACTAACTGGGCTACCTTTCCATAATCCCTTTGTTGTCTTGTTGCCCCCTTAGGCAACAAGAAGCACCTGTTCACTTAGAAAACATCCCCATGCTTGTACTTCACTCAAGTATATTGGCAACAGCTGCACATCTTCTGTTCTTCTTAGTTTCTGCTAGCTATGATCTTTTGTTTCCCTCAAAACTTATCTTCAGTTAAGTGCACCATATTTCATTGCTGCTGCTTCTGGTTATATATTATTTGGGTTTCTTTCTTGATAATTCTATGAATTGTCTGGCTATTTTTCATTATTTCTGGGGGGCTAAGGGGAAAAAAAAAGCAATTCCTTTACTTTAGAATTCTGCCATTTATTAGGATAGTAAAACTCTCAGCAGAAATTGCAGTTTTCCAAGTAATATCATTTGCAGGGGAACTTACAAGGGCTTTATTTGAAAGCTAGGTAAGACTTAGGGTGAGAAATGGATGGAATTCAGACAAAAAAAAATTAGAAAATTAGAATTAGGAAATGTGCTCTGAAATGGCAATAATGTTAATTACACCACAAGAGGCTATATAAGCTAAAGAGCTATTATTTCCAAGGCTTCTTAATGGCTAAAGAAAACACAAGCGGTTGCTGAGAAATGTGTCACTAGCTGTATTATTATCAGCTTCTGAATGTGAATTCCATGTGGAACAAGTTCTTCAATATTCTGTCTACAAACATTCACAGAATTGTGTGCCATGCATTGAGTAATCTTCCAAAAACTTTGGAATTTGCATGTCTTTTAGCATGCCTAGCACCTTTTCCAAAGAAAAGGTAGCATTTCATGGGGTTTTTTTTGGTTGTTCTTGGTTTATTTATTTATTTTTTTTTCCAGTGCATAAAGACAAAAGACTGGTCTGTTAAATGCCTAGGTGTCTAATCCTACACAGTCAGCTACTGCTTTCTGACCTCAGAGATAAGCCTATGGATACTTACATTTTTTTTTTTAATTTTAAAAGTCCCTTTCCATTCTCCTTTAAGTAGAGGTCCAGTTGTTCCATGACAAAACTCTGCAGCTGTGAATATCTTGAGGCTGAGGTGGTTCTCGAGATGCCTCTGACAGAGGGAGCAAGCACAGAGCTGGTTTCTCAGAGAAAGCAGATCTTTATTGCTCTTTGCTTACTTGCTGTGTCCTGACTTGCTTTGTCCCGAGGTGCTAATAGTAACTATTTAAACCTCCTGAGCCGGTGTGCCAAGGCATCAGTACAGAAACTGCCTGGCTGTCTCTGCCGGAAGTTCAATAGAATTTTCTTTTCATGAAACATTGATGGATTAAATCACAGAAAACCCAATGTTAACAAAGGAAAAGGTTCCTGACCAAGAATGAAGCTTGTGTGCAAAAATCTGTAATTTAATATGAGCTACACATAGAATTAATTATAAAAAAATACTGCTACTACTACCACAAGTATTTATTGTTGTAGCACCTTAAATGTTTAGTGTGCTTTATTGGCTTGGACAAGACAAGTTTCTTTTCCTGGATGATTTTACCATCTAGATCAGCCACAGTACAGAAGGTAACAGTTAATCAAGAGTCAAATGACTGAGGAGAAAGGGATTTACAGGGTTTCAGGAGGGGTCTACACCAGGATTTTGAAGAGAACCCCATCGGGTTCAGACACTGCCCAAAGCAGTAGCTTACAGAAATATGCTCACTGTGCCTTTCCTATGTGTACTGTGATGAGATTTTATTACTTTTCTAGTCCAAACACTAAGAAACTGCTCCACAGATCTAGGCTGCTGGTCTACTTTCATGGGGTTAATATTTATAGCAAATGGATCAGGAACACATTGTGAGCATCTTGTTTTTAAACATAAAATAGCATGATGAAAATGTAATTAGCTGTACCTTTTCTACGTATAAATATACCAGCCCCACCTTCTCTCATAACTCAGATAAGGAAAATACCCAGTCCTACAGCAAAGTAAAGCTAGCAATATCCACTGTGTCTCTTGCACATCTAAAAGTGAAAAACATGACAAGGCCAGTGAGAGAATTGCAGCAAAGCAAACTTTTTTCTTTAGAATAAACTGACCACTTACTATACAGGACTAAAGTTCCTCCCAAGGCTGTTGGGCTGCATGAAAATAAATAAGATATGTATGACCTTATTCTGTCTCTGCTGTGGGGAACTCTGTAGGCCTGAATTCAAAAGCATAACGGCAAGTTTCAAGCTACACCTAATTAAGTAAGCAATCAGAAACTTCACAGGGATGTTTTAAGACTGCTTCTCTTGTTATCAAAAGTGCACCACTGAGTAATGAAATTGTCAACAGAAACTGTCAGACCTTGCTTTGGAACACAGAATCTGTTCACCAACACTGATACTTCATACAGTACTCTATGAATAGTTCCTGCCCATGCTTCTTGCTGTATAAAACATGAGAAGATTAAGACTGGAACTTAACATTCATTGCAATTGGCCACAACCCCTTGAAAAACTTTTGGAAGTAGTCCTCTTTTGCAATTTGCTGGTAATTTCTCACCTTTCAAGTGCTAGCAATAATGATGATAATTCAGATGCAAACCAGAAATATTTTAGGCCTCCTAATGAGGATAATTTTTGGCCACAAGACCAGTGGCTTTTAAAGTTGGTTAACTACTTTCATTGTTTGCTTTTGTAACTATCTATTACTACAGCTATCCAGAATGCTTTCCTGTTAGTCCTGAATCAGTTATTCAAATAAAGGGCTGTAGTCTGGTGGATTTTTCTGCTGTCCACATGGCTCCAGGAGTAGCTCCCCACCAGAGGATGTGATGATTTCTTCCTGGAAAGATAAAACCAATTAAAACGTCAAAGATCTAAGCCACACCTATCACCTAAGAATAGCAATGAAGGCCATCACTCCACAGTAAGTGGCAAGCAATTATGAATAAACATTTGATGAAATAATTACAGACCAGCAAAAGGATCTCATCAATTAATCATTTTCTTCATGCTTTGTTTATCTCATGCTGGTAGTAGCTTGTGCTACTATCAAACAGTGAAGTCAGTGCACACAAGAGGCTCTGATCTGTACTACAGGTAAGTTGCTGCATCACTTAGGAAACCAGCTACAGGTGCCTATAAAGGGTGTTGTCATGGGTTGATTTAACAGACAGATGCCAGTCTTACCATGCTACTTCCCCAGGCAGACTGAGCAAGAGCTCAGTGTTGAGGGCTCACACAGAACAGTAACAGCTTTCTGACTGATGACAGCAAGGTGAAAGACATTACCCTTGCTAGGCAGTCTGTACTCATAGCACTTATTCTCATTAATTAAATATTCGCATGCCAAGTGCATCATTCCAGTGACTGATTACCAAGGCTCTTACTGGAAAAGTGGAGAACTTGGTCTTTGCATTCATTCCTACAGTAGTGATAGTTCATTTTTGTTTTTGTAGAAGTTTAAGATTGATAGATACACCAAAATGAGCTGGAATCCAGAATTACATTGACTAAAATAGCAATCCTTCATCTGAAAGTTTAGATCCAAGTTATGCATCTATATATGGACCCAACATTTTCAAAACCTATCTCGTTTCTATTGAAATTCAATGCAAATTTGGTGCTTGATTTCCTCAGAACACATGCAGGCTCCCAGCTGTTGTTCCTTCCCAATCATTACATCAGACTGAGAATCAGTTCAGAAAGTTCCTACCCAAATTAAATTATTTTCAGAATCAAAGAATCACAGAATCATTTAGGTTGGAAGAGACCTGTAAGATCATTGAGTTCAACCTTTGGCCAATCACCACCTTGTCAACTAGACAAGAAGGCTGTGAGAAAGTAAATACAAATATTTAGCAATCATCCACTTTCCACACAGTATTTAAATGCAAAGAATGAAAAAAGAAGATGCACATTCACACCATGTTGTGTAAGGTTTGTTCTTCCAGCTAATAGTTACCACCCCGTTGTGTCTGTCAGCTCAGTTGCTTGAGTGACCTCTTAGTTTTTTTAATCAAAATGAAACAAAATGAAGACAATAGGTATAAGCAAGTAAAAAAATTAGTTATGCCAATATCTTGGGGTGACTTTATGATGTGTATTCCCTATCTCTGCTCTATGCCCAGAAATTAACTTCCTGCCTTTCTGTGCTTTTAAACTGAGCCTGAGAGGGGGGAGAGAGAAAAAAACCGAGTGAACTTTTCAAAGCAGCTGTTCAAAGACACAGACACACTCCTCCGAATCTAGTAGAAAAAGGATGGTTGTAACCTGCCTTCTATCAGAGGATATTTTCCTCCAAATTTGGCCAAACCAGCACAGCCAGCCCTGCTAATTTTGATTGAAAGTGAAAAGGCACTCAAAGAAAAGTCCATGCAACCTTTCGGATGGGGAAGTATATTCTTGCCAAAAATAGTCCTGAGGAAAGCAGCACCTTCTCCAAAAAATATAGCAATATCTGCAAGGGAAAGTGTGCTCACAGCCCAGCCAGTCACATACAGACTGCTTGGGGTTACCAGGAGGCTTGGGGACACTGGACAATGTACTTCACCAGAGAGGGCAGGCAGAAAAGCCTCTAAGAAAACCATGTGACAGGATAAAATGCCTCCAGAAGTGATTGCCAAAGAGACCAGTTTTAATACAGGTATTAGCTAGACAGGGAAAAGAGAACTGTGTGTTGGCATTAAAAGGTGAACCAGTTTCCCTGATAGGCTTACTACAGGGGCAGCTATTAACTCTTATCATGGGACACCTAAGCAAGCTATTTCCTTTTTTAAAATGGCAGGAACTAAAAGCCATTCTGCTTCTGACAAGTGCTCTACTGCTGTCTGTAAATAGAAGTGTTTCTAATACAGTGATTGCTTAACATGAGCTGTGATGAAAATACAGGAACATAGCTGGAGCAGAGAGGGCTGGAATTGGTTGTCACCATCACCAGGACCAGAGGGGATGCTACATTAGCCAGAGGTACATCCTACATACAACACCTGATAATCTGCATTTGAGGGGTTGCATGTCTGCTTTTCTTTCCCTGACAAGGCCCTGGTTAGACTCTCTCCAGGTGCACTGGGCCTGCCTGCGATGGAGCTAACCTTCTTCACAGCTGCCTGTGCTCCATTGTGATCCTGTGTTTTGGCTAAAACAGTGTTGATAACACACTACAGCTTTGGCTGTTGCTGATCAGTGCTTGCACAGCACAAAGACTTTCTCTTTTTCCCACTCAGGCCCTGCTGGTAGAGTAGGCTGGGAATGAGGAAGAACTAGGAGGGGACACAGCCCCGCTGGTTAACCCAAAATGGCCAACAGGATATTCTGTACAAGAAGGGTGTCAGGGATTTGGGCTTCCAAGATGGCCCAAATTTGATTTAATTTCATTAAATTAGGGGAGGAAATATATTTTAGTCAAATGTGATACCTCCCATCCCCCCACGTGAAAACACAATTTGTGGACATTTAATGTCATAGTCATCTCTGAGGGTACACTAAGGCAACACCAAAAAGATGTTGCGACACAGGTGAAATAAAAGCAAGATTCAAAAGATGGGCAATTCAGAAGAAAAATAAGCTGAGACTGAATACTTAAAATATTAAGAGCTGTGAGGAAAAGGAGGAGCAAAAAATTTATAGAGTTACTCTGAGACAAGAGTAAGAAAAGGATAAAATAGGGAGGGGAACTAGGAAGAAGAGGATAAAGAGGAATTATAAGGGTGGCTAAGAAAAAAGCAGAATTAAAACTGATGAAGGTAGGGAGAGATGCAAGATGATGAAAACAACTTATGCTTTCAGAAACAGTGCTACTGTTTAGTTACAGTCTGGCAACAAGAAACAGAAGTTAGAGGTAAAGTAATTCAAACCCATCTAAAGGCGAATAGTAAATTACTCTTGTAAGATTGTTTTGGGTAATAAGGAGTGACCTTTAACACATGCCTAAAAGAGAACCCCTCCATGTTCCCTCCTTTACTACAGGGTCACAGTCTCTTGCTTTTGCACATTACAGCCCTCACATCAAAGGCAGAAAAATGCTGAAATTTCATTGAAAGACCTTTCTATGGTATTTCCAATCCAATTTTCCACAGCAAAAAGGCTCAGACAGCGTTACATCTGTCGGCCCTTATTAGTCCATTTGTAGCCAAGGAGTGGTGTAGCACACACTCTATAAGGGGACACAAGTACACACTGGAGCATTTAAAAGAAGGGGAAAAGCCTTCTGATTCACTGCAACAGAAGTATGAATGTTACAGCTGGGCTTAGTGTACAATATTCTTTCCCTCACTTATGGTCATTACTATTTTCCAGTGTGGTTTCAGATTACAGGGCTCCTCATTAAATTATTAATCCATTCCACTCAGCTATTGATCTTCACCTAGCAAGTGTTACCTTGTGAAAATCAATCAGATCTGTGAGCGTTGGGTGTCGGTTTGGATCGACCCCCAGGAAGCTGTAGAAATCCCCCGAAGCATCAACCAGGAAGTGCTTGAACCCGTTTTGTTGGCGGTAGGACAATGCATAGCCCCAGATTTTCTCACTGACTCGCACCAGGAATGCGCCTTCAGATTTATTCATCAACAACTCCTCTGCTTCCTGACGGCTGATAATCCCTGGCAAGAGAAAAACCCATGATTATGCAGGTAACAGGTCTGTCAGAGGCAATCAAATGCCACAAATACTGAAAAGAAGTGAAAACATAATGGTGTAACTTCTGAAGAATGGAATGTTTCTAGGAGGAGTTGGAGCAATGGAGACAATGTTTGTGCTGTTTGCTTCCGAACAATAGCTGTAAGAGTTTTGATGGAGTCTGCTGGGGTATGCTTTTTAATTTGATGATTAAGACTTGTTTTTTCCCATCCTTACTGCTTTTTCCAAGGAAGTGTGTAAATGCCACTGACCTATCAAACCAGCGAATTCTGGACAAGTGACCGTTTAAGCAGACTAGCATGGCTTGGCATTGCAGTTTGAATTTGCAATACATTGCTGATATTTGCAATTGTATTGCAGTTCTGTAGACTCTGTTGCCTTGTAACTGTTTTATAGGTCCTAAAAAAGGAATGCAAAGCAAGTGCCAAGAGAAAAAGTATTTCTCTGCTTTTGTACATCCACACACATACATATCCATAGATGCATAGAGGTCTTCTCCAGTTGGAAGAAAAGGTTTAACAGGAGTAGAGTTCCAAGAAGTTTCCCATTTTATTCTTTTGTATTGGAAAAATCTTCATCTCTCTTTTTCTTTCTGATTCTGGGACACAACACTGAAGTTGCTGGTGCTTCTGCTTGCATAGAGGTTGTAACAGATAAACTCTGTTCTGAGCCCAACCCACAAGAAAGGTGTGATCAGAATTGCACCTGGCACTGAACCAGGTCTTACCATCCACCTAGACAACCTGGTTCCAGTCTGTCTGGTCGTCCTAGAGGACAGTCAGCTCATGTCTCAATTATCTGTGAAACACCAGATGCTCACTCTCATCAGGAACAGATGTTGAATTAGGCCATTCGGAACGTGAACATGGCACACACGTCAGTAAATAATGTATGTGAATGTTCCAAAGTTACTCTCTGTGGGGATAACTTTCTCCAAACAATACATGTAATATTTAATGGAACTGCTTGTCATCGTAGAATCCTACACATGTCCTAGTGAAAGTTCCATGGAGTCCAAGTACTGAAAAGCCACACGGTTTTAGTGCAATAATAAACATAGTTCAGGGATTATCACTTTGTACAAAGAAGGGCTTACCTGAAAGTTTGGAATGCTCTAATTAAGTCCTTAAGGAAAATTACGCCTCTGGGAGATATAGGAAGGGACTGAGGAGATCTGGGTACAAAAGCAAGCACTGTGTGATATTAAGAAAGGTAGAAAAGCATCTCCTTCCTTCATTTTTTTGTCTACTTTGAGAATATGAATTTCTTTTACAGTTTTACTTGGTGCAGTGATGAAGGGCTCAATCTCTATGGGGCTCAGAGGTCCCTACGGGAATACCCTCAGTACGAAGAAGAAACGCACACATACATAGTCTGCTGAATGACATACGTTTCTCTTTTATGAAGGATATTGTATCATCTTTGCACCAGACATGAAAAACGGGCAGTAAACATGCTAACATAAGCATTTGTTTAAAAACAGCAAATAACTGCTCAGCAACAGTGTCAATTGATGCACTTTGCAAAATCAGAAATAGTTTTATTGGAGGTGTTCCAAGATGAACTATTAAAAATTTTTGAACTCTGTTCAAATAAAAAGATAGCACCAATATGAATCCATATGATACAGTGTATTATGGGAAGCTGTACCACCACATCCCAATACCAGGTACCCAAGAATTACACAAAGACTGACTCTGAAATCACATTATCTGTTAACCCAGTCTTCTCTCAAGCTGCCCTAATTTAAATATACATGAAAAGTTTTATTAGTGATTATGATGGCTACTTCCTTGACAAATCTCTGCTGGAAATAAATGTAGATGAGCCACACTACCAAGCTCAGGGAGTTTAATGACAGGAAATCATCACCACAATGCTACATTAATTACAATAAATAAGTATTTATACTGTAATTCTAGATTGAAGGCTTGCTGATAACTTTTGAGATAGGAACTGGTTGCTGTCACAACTACCTCTTCTCCAAACAGTGCCAGAACTGTTATGCAGCCCTGACAGGGAATGAGGTGGCCTAGACAATTCAACCTTGATGAATATAGAGGATTTGTAAAACAATGAGAGTTGTAAAAAAAGAGGGGTTGTATTATATAGTGAACACTATTAGGGTATTTCTAGGGTTTGAATCACTATCAGGCATATAGCATGAAATTCATTTAGCATTGATTACTTTAATGGCAATCAGTTCACCTGCTCTGTGGAGCTAAAACACTGGAGGCTTCCACACGAAGCCATCTTCTTCGCCAGACCTTATTTTTGTTCTGGGCACTTTATAACATTGAGTAGGTGAGAAATGCTACATCGCTCACAGCCAAGTTCCTTTTTTGTTTCAATTCTCTCTTCTGCTAAAGATGGTGTAATAAAAAGCCAGCCACTTTCTTCCCTTTCACTCTCCTGATTCTGTTAATAGCTCACGAGAAACCATCTCTCCCCACCAGCTCCTCCCTCTCCTTGCCTCCCCCATTATTTTATTTTATTTTTATTTTTCTCCAGTTCAGTTCTTGAGAGGGTGGTTCTAACAGCAATGAAAGTCTCCCTCTACCCTTTAAAAACATTATCCTGTTCTCAAGACAATTGGAAAAACAGTGGCACTGCTCTCTCCTGAGATTGCTGTAGAGAGAGATAGACAACAACTGTGAAACCCCTACATTTAAAATTGTTTTAACTACAGTCAAGAAACTTTGGTTTCCCAAGGCTCCAGTAAGAGGTATAGAATCACAGATGCTCTTATTTGTGCTAGTTAGAATATTAATTATAAATATTATCTTGAATAGAAACCACTGATGCTTTGAAAACTAATTTTCCCCTCACTCTCACTCTTGCTAATCTCTTAAAAAGATTTTAAAAAGGAAAAAACCAGTCCAGTTTTGCAATGCTTATAGATATTAACATCTTGGGTTCTTAGCAAGAGAATAACATTTTCTAAGACAGTTATTTCAAATCATAGAACATTTATCATCAACTGACATGTTCCTAACTAACAGCTTCATTTTTAAAATACAGGGCCTGTAATGACAATTTGTAGATGATAGGCAAGTCTTAACATTTTTGTTGTAATTATGTTCTTTTTACTGCCACTGATCTCTCAAAAAGGAAAAAGAACATCCTAACATTTAGGGTATATTAAGCTCATGTGAGAACTGATGAGTTCGTTATTAATTTAGCGAGCCCAGCTAAGAAATCCTAATGCTGCCTTCCAAGTTTACAGGAGCCTCAACAGCAGAAAGTGCTATTCTGGAATATTCTGCAACGACCCCTCAGCTTCCCACTCTGCTTTCAAGATTATCCTACATACATCCTTGAGTGAAACTCAGGAGATGAAATACATGTATATTTGTTACAAGAATTCCATACCAAGCATGAATCCAAACTAGAAAGGCTGATAGACTTTGCCAACAAGGCACACTATGTACTAGAAGTCTAGAATTATTTTTTCATTATTATACAGATAAAGTTACATCATATCCTTTCTTGTAATCTACCAAGGGTCTAAAGTACCACATGTAATAGTCATGTCTATATAAAAAGATCATTCAGCCTTTAATGGTAAATATATTTTTAATATATAAATATATTTATATATAATATAAATATTATATACATTTTATAATATATACATATTATAATATATTTGTATATGCCGAGAGGCCAGCTAAGATTATAGGGACAGCAAGTACAAGCAAAGCCCAGAAGCTTTCATTTACCCTTCTGCAACAGAAGCTATTTGCTCAGCTGATGCTTTCTCTTTTCATATTTTTCCTTTAGCTTGATCTCAAACATACCAGTGCAGGAGGTCTTACTCAGAAAAAGTGTTACAAACACTGGCATGAATAAATGAGAACAATGTAATGAAAGCATTCACGCCAAAGTGCTTTCACAACCATTATGAAAAGCCTTCTATTTCGTGCTAAATTGATTTGATGAACAATTATGAATATTCACACGTAATCAATGCAGAAGAAAGAGATTCATCCTGTTTATACAACTTAAGTTATCTAACCAGGGTGATGTAGATCACTAATCAGGATCCAAAACAGAGAGAAGCCAATACCAGTATCTCCTTTGTTTTCAATAGGATTAGATCAAAGCCCAAAGGAATACAAATATGCCTGGCAATCATTACATGAATGATTCACATATCAAAGGTCATAAAAACACATTACACCGAGAGCAAGTGTAAACAATAAATAAATGAGTAAACACAAGGAATTATGAGGAATTAGCAGATAACTCCTGAATAATGTAAAGGACTATATTTGTTCAATTATACAGGCAGATTTAATCAGTTCTTTGAAAGACTGATAAAATGGCCACAAGAGGGAAGGATCAGTTTGCTAAGCATCAGCCAACCCCTCCCATTTTTTTGAACTGAAAAACCGAGCTAGGCAGACATACTACTCTAAATATAGCATTTAGAATAAGAAATTCCCCAACAGCAAAAGAGAAAATTTGCCAAAAATTTACCGAAAATTTCCAAATCAACTTTTCTCTTCAAGACTTAATTCGAAAGTCAAAAGTTGGATTACACCTCACAAAAAACAAAATAAAACCACAAACAAACAAAAACAAAAAAAAGAGAAAAACAAACAAACAAAACAAAACAAAAAAACCCAAACCTGAAACCAATTTCAGGGGAAAAAACCACTACAGAAGCTTGAAAATAACTTTGTATAGAACAGATTTTAGGGTCTTGGGCATTTTGAATCAAAACAGAAAAGTTCTGGTTTGATGAGAGGAAAATACATCATACTTGTTTTCTCCCACTTCACCTTAATTTAAAAAATCATGCAGTTGAAAGTAAAGATCAAACCTACTTGGGGCCAAAATCTGAATAAAGGCAATAAGTTTTGAAAGAAATAATCAGAAAAGTAAACAAATTCGGAAGGGATTGATCCAAGTGCAGCCAGTCTGGTTTTGGAGGAGCTGACAGGCTGTGTCACACAGCAGCATTAACATAAGCCACTGCCAGGAGGAGCAGGAAGAGCTTCTGAGAACACTCTATGAACCTCATGGAGGGGGGTAGAGCGTCCAGAGCCCACAAAAGATGAAGATACATGAGGAGCCAACACAAGGTAAGATGAAAACTGAAGCTGGGGAACTAAAGTTTAGAATAGGCCTGGCCTTTCTGAGATCCCATAATAAGGTGGGATAGTAAAGGCTTGAAATAAACACTTGAATGTATGACACCAGCAACTATCTCTGGTCTGGGAGAAGGTGAAAAACCCAGCTCCAACCACTCAGAAAGATCAAAAGCATAAAAGCAGGGATGATGATGTAATGGCTTCCTTGCAGTGCAAGAACTAGAGCAGCTATGGTTTATACTCTCAAGGAAAAGCATCACTCAAAGCAAGTTTCCTCAGGTTGACTTTTCCAATTTTCTCCCACAGGTGCAAGTCTATACGTGGACTCTTAAACTGACTGAACATAGTTCTGGTTGTTTGTTGGGAAGGACACAATCTACAGCAGGATGATGTCTAGACTGAACACTTTATGTCATCCTCGAGAATGCCAATGTCTCACAGAATTTAAAGAATGCTGTTATCAGAATAATGGTTTATGGACTGCGCTGTGACAGAAATAGTAAAAAAATAACAAACATATTTAAGTCATACATTGTCACTTCTCTGGTGCTTCCAGCAGGAGTAGCATGCACAATTAAATACATGCACAAATATATGCAGCAATAAGATCTTACTACTAAAGAGGTTTCAGCCTCTCCTTCCTTTTAGTCACAGTACTTTTTTGAATAATGCCACAAAACAAATAGTGAAAGAAGAGATCGATAGCATAGTGTGAGAAAAGCTATAGCTGAGACATAACAATAGCTCTGCCTCTACTATTTCAGAATAGAAGCAATAAAGGCTAAAAAGCAAAGCAAGGGAGTAAATCAAAGACATCTGGTAATGGAAACAAAGCTGTTAAGCTATTCACCATCTGCTGTTAAGGCAGAACAAACTCACATGGGACTAGATCTTCAAAAGTGTTCTGTTCCCATTTAGACATTGAAATAAATGGCCAGGCTTAGAAAAAACACAACAAACAACAAAACAACAAAAATTCAATAAAAACCCAAACAAAAAACCAGCACAATGACAGGTAGGTTTGCTGGTGTTTAGGGGGAATTGTGGGGGTTTTGTTGTTTTGGGGTTTTTTTTTGGTTTTTTGTTTTCCAAAGTCTGGCCAGAAGCATCGTGGCAAGAGCCCAAGAGCCAAGGGGTGCTGAATTCCTATGTAATGCTTTCCTATTCAAAGCTAGTAAGAATTCAGATATTTCATGCTGTGCTGCAGGTTGGCAATCTAAGTCCTACTAACCAGTAATATTTACGGACACTGATAATAGAGAAAATATGTGCAATAGGTCACAAAAAGCAAAACTTAAAATATGTGTACATAAAACCTTCCTGCCTCCATAGAACTGCACTGGGAGACAAAGCTGGGATGAATCTAGAAATCTACAGGTAAAATACACATTTGAAATATACTCACATACGAGTTATATCAGTACTCAGGGGCCTGTATGGGGCCAGCCTCCTCTGAGCTACAGAAGCAAAGCTAAGTGAGGCTGCTTAGGGAAACTCTGGAGAAAGTTTTCTCTGCTCCACATTCACCATCTCTTCTCCTGCACAATTTCAGGAGTCGAGCATGCAGTAATGTACCTCAGATGGAGAGAAATCTGTGCTGGGAAAAGGTGAGCAGGAGTCCATTAGCCATTCCTCATCATTCCTCTGCTTTGTAACCATCCTGGCAGTTAAGGCATAGGCAGGACTGGGAAGCAACACATCAGTGAGACTCGGCCATCTCCCCAGTGCACCTTGCTCAGTACAGGAGGTGTGCCCTGGGCTATGCACAGGCATGTATAGGAAACCAAGGCCCAGAGGAATAATGTATTTCTGATGGCAAGAGATCCCTTTAGGCAAGGATGAGGCACACTGATAATCCATCATGCCCTAAACAAGCTCTCCTTGAAGAATTAGTGCATAGGACTGTCTTGAGTCTCTACACACAGGAGAAATTCAAGGAAAAGTATCACGGGTAAAAATATATAGGCCTCATTTTGTTTGGGTGGGGTCTTTTTAGTTGGTTGGTTTGGGGTTTTTTTTCTAATTTGGATTCAGCTCTCTGTTTTGTCAGGGTACAACAGTTCTCAGAATAAAGCAAACTCAGCCCTCACAAGATTTCTTAATTCCCTAAGAATAAGATTCTCTAAAGAAATTAAAAACCTACAGAAATTCTGAAAGAAATGGGTGCCTTACTCCCCTGGGAATCTTAAAAAATCCCATCCAAATGAATAACGCAGTAATAATGGGTATTTTTCTTCAGGTTTACAGAAAATCAGGTGTGCTACATCCCTTGTTGCCAGTGTGGCTCATAGTTAATTCCCTATGCACTCCATGAAAATATACCTCTTAATTGTCTCCTTCAGAGTTCATTCTACATCCAACTATAAAATACTGTAAAAACCCTTTATACCCACTGTCAAAACATTTACACTTTATTCACTAGCAAGCAGTGCAGCACATGAAAGATAGGTGTTGGCATTACTTGTCTGAATATACCACTGTATAATAGAGCTGTAAATTTTTCTGTTAATATCTCCTCAAAGCTTTTGTGGTTGGTTTCCTTCCTTCTTTTCAGAACAGCTTGTAGAATGCATTAGCTGGGGGGAAAACAATTTAACCTCTCTCTTCTCTTTGTAAATTATTGCCACGTATCAGAAGAGAAAATACAGCACAAAATACCTTTAACCTTTTATCTCATATAAATATATTTATTTTTTCTTTAGATAGAGGCTCTTCTGACCTGAAATCCCTGCATTAAATCTCTGCTATTACCGTTCTATTTTTGTGATTTTTCTCTTCTTGTCTAAATAGCTTCTGAAAAGAACTTTATGTTAAAAGATAGAACAGTTAACCATTCCATTTTCAGCGGTTTCTCAAACTAAATTCCTGTGTGTAGTTTACTATGTATGATCAGTAAATTGTCAGAAATTATGGTCAAGAATATTTCATTTTGTACTGTTTTCACTGTTGGAACACAGTTGTGTTTCAAAGTCAGAAACCTCACTGTTCTAGTGAACTCAATGGGAGATCAACAACAGGAAGGTTGGGTGCTTGGTTTTGCTTTAGTTTAGTTGGGTTTTTAAATCAGTAAATACTTCCAGGCCTATATAAACGTTCTAGACTCTGTTATAGATACCCGACAGTTCCTGCAAGTAGCATGGAAAATAAATATATGCATGAGGATGTCTTCAAACTTGAGAAAATATCAGTACATGAATCCAAGTAGGGAACTTTGTTACAAATATTATTCCTGCAGGATGCATTCACCTTCTTACAATACAGATGAGATTGTATTTTTATTTCTATTATGTACAAAAAAGATAGAAAACTATACAGACCATCAATAAACTTCTGTGATATGACACATGCAGAGTAGACATTAGGACCTTGCTGTATCTACTGAAACATGAAAATTTGTTTAATCAGTAAAGCACACAGCAATATCTCAGTAAAGCCTGACAGGGCTAGAAATTGTACAGTGGTGTAATAAACATAGAGCAAAGAAACTGATTTATGCTCTGATCCTGGCTCAGCAAACTAAAACACATCTGTTCTGGTACAATAGTCACTGGTAGTGTGTTTTGTGTGTAAATGGAAAAGTGTGACAGTTTTTTTAGAAGGTTAGTGGGCAGTATTCATCATCCTTTCTCCAGTCAGACAAAATATTTGCATTCATTCAGTTTTGGTCTTGCAAGCAAGAAATGGGAAATTCTAGTTTGTGGGTGCCTTTTGCAAGCACTTCTCTTGTTTACATTACTCACCTTGTTACTTCTCATCTAAATTCGCAAATTTTACTGAATTTGAAAATGAGAGAGAAAAACCTTCTAGTATGCAAATTAGGTCTAAAGCAAGGAAAAAGATGAGAAAGTTGATATGTGAAAGGAGAGGAAGGGAGAGGAAAAGCCCCCTGGGATCTATTTATGTTTTCATAACTCCAGCCATCATTAGGTTCTTCCTTCTCCTAAATGCTTCTGAGGGAATCACAGACATGAACAAACACGGAAGACTGAGCTTTTACCAAGCCAACTGCACCAAACAAAACAAAGCCCGCTGTGAGATTCTTGTTTACTTTGGATTTCTGCAAAAAGGCAAAGTAGAAGAATTAAAGTAGTCTCTGAGCAGAACCTTCTTGGCTTTGTACAACTATTCCAAGGCAACACTGCCAGGTGGCACTCCAGGGGGAACACATGGACCAAAGAGAGTGCATGGAACAGCACTGCTGCTAAACAGCCCTGGCCGGGGTGACCGTCCTGCAGAGATCTCCAAGAGCCCATTACTGGCTGATGGGCAGCTGCTGCAGGGGATGTGGGAGGTACAGTTCTGAACACACAGAGACTGAGGAAAGTTTGTGAAGCTGGAGGTAATTCTTTCTGGAATCAAAGGCCCCTTTAAAAAATAATTTAAAGAAATACATAAAAGCAGAAATTATTTGCAATTCAAAATCAGCAGCCATGGAAAACTTCACCCTCTGAAGGCATTACAATCAGAAGTGAGTGCCAGTTCCCTGACTTGCCATGCAAGCTGCTTTTGGAACTCTACCCACTGCTCACTCAGTGCATGGAAATGTTACCCTTTCCCACTTCCTGCAAGTGGAAGACAAGGGTGAAAAATTGCAAATGGTAAAACTACTGTCAGTCTCAGGGATTGTTTCTGAAAAAAAACCACATCCCCTCAGATTTTTATTAACTTGCAGCATCTTCCTTCTCTCAAGCCTACATGCACATTTAACCACCAGGATTTCCTTTTAAAAACAGTGTCAGAAGAAATACTTGTACTTGCAAATCTCCAGGTGTTTAATCTCAACTAGAAAGACGAGTCAAGCACAAAACTTCAACTGTGCAGCCTTTTAAAACAGCTACGTGTTTTACTGTCTCTGAAATCAGCATTACTGACTGAAGTGTGGAATACTCCACAGGACGTGCAAATCCATAATCACTATTTTAAAAACTAAATGCTAATATATATATATATATATANATATATATATATATATATTTACTTATTTTAGCACCAGGTTCTGCATCTGCACCACACATTTTATTATACTGATGTTTCTTAATGAGTAAGATGTTTCTTTTTGTCTTCAAATAATTTTGACATAAGAAAAATACTATATGCTAAACCCAAATATATATATTTTCATTCACAGACTTTCAGTATTGATACGCAAATTAGTTTTGATGCTTCTGAATTGTGAATACTTGGCTGCTTAGGCACACGAACATTTAAGTTTGCAGTGCAGTCTGGATCCTTTGTGTAACCTGTTCTAAAAATACGGCCATATTTATAGGTGTATAGGAGGCAGTAAATAATGAATATCCATTAAAAATGGCTGCAGTGGGCTAAGGAAAAATGAAGTCCTTCCCAGCCAAAAGCAGGGCATTACCCCACCATTTGCATGCTCTATCATGAATATACCACTTGCAGAGGAAAATGGGATTTAATTCAGCACCCATGAATTTCTTAATATCTGCACTGTGACTGATAGCATACTGAATAAATTATATCATAAATCAGCATAAACTCTGGCCAAACAGGGCCTGATTAGATTTCACCTTGTATATTGTGCAGCCATTCATTCTGGGGCAGTTTTTGACCCATTATACCCATTTTTCCACCACGTAATTAAGTACAGAAAATACAGAGAAATTAAAAAATCAGGCCCATGCCCACACAGGCTGGACTGAGACAATCAGCTGCCAAAAAGCTTTCTAATAATAATAGCAGTAAATTACTTAGAATTGTAACATGCTCTGATTGTCTATCAAAGTGAATGAGTAAGACAGCAACATTAAGTCCCAGTGCAGTTCCCTGAGCCACTATTGCCATAGCTGTAAGTGGCTGGGAAACAGGGTAACTGGATTTACTAAATGCAGAAAAGGAATGAATTGCGTAGGTAATAGGAAGCTACCAGCAAATTTCATCAAGTGAAAAGCAGCAAAATGGACAAGAACATTCTGAAATCATGGCAGCCGCATGACACAAACCATAAAAAGGCAAACAAAAGCAAAGCAGAAGTATCTATAACACCACATTTTATGGGTATTCCTGCCTTTATCATATCATCTCCACGAACCATAAAAAAACCAACAACAACAAAACAAACAAAATACAACCACCAAAAAAAATCAACCACCAAAAACTGGAAGGAAAAACAGTGCAGTAGTTATGAGCCAAATTATAAAAAGCCTCCAATTCCTAGTGGTTAAAACTCAGAGAAAAAACAACAGTGCCACTTTGTCAAGCTCATCTCTAGAAAAATAGGAAAATAATTTTAGAAAAGGGTAATTCCCAGGCATTCTTTCCTTCTTCACATTGTTATAAAGCTTTTCAATATGTCTTGTATAAAAGCAATATAATGTTTTCATTATAAAAATAAAGTATGTTTAAGAATATTTTCAATACGTATTTCGGTTTTTCACGATTTTGTTGAATTAAGATAAATCCCAACACTTCAAATTTGGACTTAGAAACCCAACTCATGGTCTTTATCAGAGGTTTCACATGTTTTACTTGGATGTAACAACACAACCAAAATATAGACTATAGCTTCAGGCAAACAGGAAATATATCCTAGTCCTATTTAGAAAAAATCTTTAAAAAAATAAATGAGTTCTATTGAATGAAAGCACATTTTAGAACATCTGAAGAACAATTATCATATTGGTCTTTATAAAAAGGAAGACAACTGCATTGGCTTCAGATGAGCAGATGGATTAAAATAATTTTCTGTATGATGCACCTCTGAATGAATACTTAAATTACTTTCCATAAAGGCAATTAATCTGCAGTTCTACCTAAAACAAACAAGCTTCACAATGAATTCAATGAAAGAGTGAAGTAAAATGTTGACATGAGTAATGACTCTCAGATATTCAAAATCTGCTTTTGTGCTAACTGAAACTCAAAGCTGTCCACAGACATCCACGCTTAGTAAGGTTTATTCAAATTAGAATAGCTAGATTTCTGTGAACAAATATCTTGAACTGTGTAACACAGAATACATGGCTGGGTAGGAAAGGTTTTTTAAATCTACAGGTTACCAACAGAGAGGTGATACCGAGGCTGGTGACGTTTTGGGCAGTATGAATGTTCAGAGCCTTCTTTGGGAGCCTTCCTGCTACATTGCTAGTTTAAATGGCTTTATTTATGCTAATAGTGATTTGCCATTCAGTACACCGGGAATGCATTGTGAATAAAATCTCATCAATGTAGTGGTCTCACTGTAAAAGCAGTTGCCCAATGAACAGAGGCTGAAATGTCAAGATAATTAGTTACATGGTAGTAAAATATTACACTGCAGCCTCTGACAAGCTGCTAATTTGCTAGAGTTGATAGTGTTTTCCACTGGCCTTTCCATATTGATACTGATTTATATTGATGTAGCTATGCTTTTTATCAGACTACATGGAATTTAGGTTTTGATTCTTCATTGCCTCCAACAAGATTCTTCAGGCCTCTAGTTTGACCTCCAGCAGCAGGAGTTGGCTTTTAGCTCCTGGGGCCCTTCCTCCATGTGGTATGTTTCTGTGTGCCCTAGGACACAGCTGAGGGTTGCTGCACGCTCCCAGGTGAAACTCTTCATTTCAGGAAGAACCTGGACTACGGCCACAGATCTGACCCACAGTTTACAGCCACTTTGACACGCTCTCATGAATACCCTGAGCAGACACCAGCTGATAAAGGCAGTCACATGGTGCAACTGGCTCTGCAATCGCCACAGCAATTTGTGAGAACAAGGCAAGGAAACTTTCCAGGAGGCTTTAATGATAGTGTTCTTGACCTTGAATTAGACAGAAGAAAAGCAGTGGAAAGCATTCTCAGTTTGCTTTTAACTAATAAGGAAGCCCTCAGTTCTTAATAAAAACACAGCCCACAATCAAAAATGACTGATGAACCCTTCTCTGTTCTATAATTAAATTTATAGATCCAAAAGGTACAAAAATCTGACATATATAAACACATAAACATACATGCTCATGATGGTCTTTAAAAGCACATATATCTTACACCTTACCTAGAACACTATGATCTCATGGGTGTTGAAGAAGCTGTCAAGATACATTTTCCATAAACCTAAATGACAACTGTACTACTGTAAATCACAGTGTCAGCAGAGTTCACTCAAAAGAAGGAGAAAAACAAAAGTCACGGCTGACATGGAGCCCTGGAAAATTCAAATTTTACAGCTGAATGTTTCAACAGAAAACTAGGCAGAAAATATACTGTGTTCTTTGCTTTTCACACTTTTCTCTCAGGTGAAGGAAAATGTTTTTCTCCTTAAATATATTCCCTTTGTATAAAGTTTAAAAATGCATATATTTTTTAGGTACATTAGCAGTCTGAAATCTGAAGTCTATTTTCATCTGTGAGAAGATTCCAGATGACATTACTGAGCTCATAAGAAATCTTCCTACATGCTTGTTTTTAATCAAGTAATTACTAGAACTTTTATTGCTAAAAGGGATAAAAATTTAAATCCTGGTATATCTGGAGTATTTTCCCATATTCAAATTAAAACAGCAGTTCCAGATAGATTTCTACAAAGCATTTTCTGTAACTACTAAAGAAACTGTACTTCTGTATCTAGCTCAAAGAAAAGTAAATCTAGGGATACTATTGATAACTAATTTTTCTTCTCACACACTTGGCTAGATTCGGGAACTTCAGGCTAACTTTGTTAATTACAGTGCTTTCTAGCTGCTTGCAGCATTCTTGCACATTGATTTCGTGTACTGCTCCTCAGGGGAAAAAGTTACCTTTAATCACTCAATAAAGTGAACCAGACACTGAAGCACTGTTGAAAGTCAAATGAGAACAACATTGGGATAGTAAAAACTTCACACCTAACGAGTGGCAGTGTAATAACCAAGTGCAGCTCTGACAGTGATCCAGTTCTGGACATCCTCTGGGGTCTGACACAGTTCTCAGTTAAGCCACTAAAAATCAGGCACAAAATTGTCTCATTTCGAACTAAGGTTAGTGAGCTAGCAGCTCACAGCAGGACAATCTGAAAGAGGTGTTTGAAGCCACTACTTTGAAACAGAAATTACTTCAATGGAGGAATCAACTTCATCTCAAGTTCTGAAAAAGTTATAAACAGAAGCAGACACAAATTTTTACTTAATTTTTGAATACAAAGTCTGGAATTAAAAGTCTTTCATTTATGCTAAATTTCATTAATGAAACATGATAAAAGGAACTGAACTCATACAGCAGCTGTGCAGAATAATTTGTTCCTACCACCATCTCAGTTCTCAAAGCTTCTGACCCCACACTGTAAACAGTAGAGTGGATATGAGAAAAAATAGGAGAGGGAGTTCTGTCCCATCACTAGTTTCTTATTAGAAATACTACTTTCTTGTAGTTTGGATTGAATATCTATAAATGCGTATAGCACACTTCAAGTCAAAAAGATTCCTTTTATCAAGCATATTGGAATGAAATTATAATAGCCACATGCACTCATGAAAGATCCATACTGTGTTCAATTGTGAGAAGCAGCGGTAACAGCAGCGGCAGAAAGTTCCAGGGAATTACATATAATTTAGACCTCAGTCCTCTCCATCGTGGACTAAGAACTCCTGTGTATTTTATTGTGGATGTCAATCTTGGATAGAGAGCTAGGGTTTGAAGCAGTCAGAGCCAATGCCAAGCTGCACAGCTCTTTTGAAGTTTTACCTCTTCAAAAGAGTCGTGAATTTGTGATTTGACAGTCCCATTCACTGAAAGGCCAGGAGAAGAAGGAAGAACTGACCTTTCTGAAATTGAAAAGGGGAGGAAGCTGTCATTCCCTTAAGGTTTGCAAGGGAAAGGCAAACTTCTGTTTCCCACACCCCACCCCATTCTGCCTCCATGCCAGCAGCACATGGTGCAGTGTTAACACAGGTTAGTTGCCTGAAGTCACAGAAATCTCTTCCCTTTGTTTTCCTACCACCTCCTACTGTTTACCTCCTGTGGGGAAAGCAGTTTAAGTGTCACGATCTGCTCCTAACTGGGTGAACTAAACCAGCAACATCATTTCACATAGCCCCATGCTTATCCCCCTGCATGACTACACACAATACCTGCTGGCACCCTCCTCCAGAGAGTTGTCTTTGCCTAGCAGGAAAAGAGTACTACTTCAAAGGAGCTGTCAGACTACTAACTTGTAATCTTTTCCCTTGAGGCTGGATCAATAGGACTGCAGGTTCAATACTTAGCAGAGCAAGAAGAAAGAAAGACCAATAAGGCGTCCAGCTGCTGGGAAACCAGGGAAATTTACTGACCTTGGGTCTGCAAGTGCTTTCTGGGCTTTAAATAAATAAAATAATAAAGACAATTTAGTCTATCATAAGATGAAGAAAATATATACAGAAGCCTGTGAAACAGAAAGCACATTCTTGCAAGTGTGCAGGCAAAGGAACAAGAGCTGGATGCATGGCTGATAAACACTTAAATGTAGACCAACAATAAGCAGGATATGAGCAATTCATCCAGGACTAACAAGGTTCTAGGCAGGATGCCTGTGGTATGCTAGAGGGGAAACAAACAGATAGAGCATTTAAAGGTGCACAGTATGAGCTGAATATCTTGTGCTGGTAGTGACTGACACCTAAGCATGCCTCGTGCATGGATGAACTCCAACTAACACATACACAATGCCACTGGAAGGAGAAAGTGTGGTCCAGCAGGTAAGGACCAGACTGTAGTGCATGTAAAAGGGCACCACTGCTCAGATTCAGGCTGCTGGACAGAGGAACAAGGCTTTCTGCATTTGCTTTGGTCACCATCAACAATCATTACAATTTCTTTCAGTTGTACCATAAACAACCTTTGTAGAAGTCTGGGCTCTTTACTTGTATGCAACACTCCTTATTTTGTGTAAAAGTGTCACTTTTATATCTTTACATATGAGTTCTTCCAAATAACTCTTGCTCTTATATCACATGGTTTTTATAAATGATTCTTCATTTCCAAGCAGTAACAGCAGAGCTTTCTGTCCACACACCTCTCCTTTTTGTCTTTTGTAATGTGATAAAGCCTGAAGGAGCTGCAGTAATAGAGAAATGTACTCACACACAGACCAGTTCAAAATGGAGAGAGAACGGTAATGAAAAATTACAGGTAAATACAGGAAGTTACCATGATGGCTTACTAAACAAAATCTTAATTGCTCACAATGGCTGCTCTAATAGCAGCAGATGGAGAAGAAAATCGTAAAAGTGTTTTAAATAAAGGGGGCAAGAAGTCTTCAGAATGTAAAGCACTTTGATTTTCAATATTTTTTCAGTAAATTCACCTGGGCTGGGAGTAAACTCTCTGAAAAAGTTGCTGAATATTCTTCACAAATGCAAAGCACTGCCTGAGACAAACTTGAAAAGACTTTTTAAAAAATTATTATCTTTAACTAGCCCTGCACTATGTGGGCTCTGTACCTGACCCGTTTGTGTCCATGAAACTGTTAACACACCACACCTGTTTCCCCTTTGTGGTCACATGTTCTTGGTTATCTCTCATTTTTAATGTCTACCATACCTGCTAAGAAAAATTGCTGCCTTCTATTTTCAGAACGTGCCAAATCTTCAGAATATAGCTTCCAGTTAAAAAGCAGTCAA
This sequence comes from Struthidea cinerea, assembly GCA_013397865.1. Taxonomy (NCBI): domain Eukaryota; kingdom Metazoa; phylum Chordata; class Aves; order Passeriformes; family Corcoracidae; genus Struthidea; species Struthidea cinerea. The sequence continues at coordinate 1,196,252 of VZTI01005570.1, forward strand.
GAAGGACAATGTATTGTAAAAGAATAAGAAAGCTCATTTCACATTAGCAATTAGCTATTTACATTAATTATTCAATTGCCTCATTCTACGATTTCCCTGAGGTTCTTTTGTGCTTCCTTTCTCTTTGCAGCATGTTACAGCTCACATTACCTCACTTTGATACTTTGCTCCCTTCCAAGGGGAGCCATGAGTCTAAAACATTTATTTTGTTTGCTAATAACCTGTCTGTGTAGACACTTTGGAGCTCTAATGGCGTAAGAAAAACAATTCCAAAGCCTTCAAAGGAACTGACAGACTGAAACAATCATTATGACCTAAGTAGAATGAATAAGTGTGTGAAGGATCATCTTATTTCTCAGAAAAGAGCAAAACACCTCTCTTTACTTAAAAAAGAAGCTGAGAGCTGAATTGAAGTTAAGGAATCATTTGGGTTCTGTTATGTTATGGGTCTGCCTTGAGTTGAGACAACAATAAAGTACCAGAATCCGCCACAGAACCTCAACACAACTCCAAATACTGTGTGATCTTTGAAAAATACTATCAGAACATTTACAGTAAATTTTTTATAATAATATGTTCAGTAAATACAGAAAAATAATGTTCCACAGCAAGTAAATAGATTATCATGACTCTAATAACAGCTCTCATGCTTATATCCACCCATATAGAGAATATATATAGAACTGCAAGGACTGGTTCGTGTTTGGTGCCCCAAGAAAACCTCTATGTGAAGGTTATAAAAATTCCTGCTTTATAATAATTTTAAAGTAAAATTACAATATTGTTACTATTTGAATGCCATGGTACAAACCCAACATGAGCCTATCCTCAGTCCTTCAAATGCAAGACAGATTTTCCAGCCACACAGAGGGTTTAGCAACCGCTCTGTGTAATTCACCAGGGGGCTCTCATTCATCCTGCAGCAACTCTGTGCCAGGAGTACCATCACCCTGTGCCTGAAATCAGCAGTGATGGAAAGCACAGCTCTAAGCAGTCTTGGAAACTCCTGTGCTCTGTGTAACCACAGGATGGGGACCACAGAGGTGACAACTGAGCATGCCTTCCCACTCAGGCCTAACTGTACTTCTCAACCCATTTTCTAATCTAAGGTTATGCGATGAGAGTGTAATTTGGTGTCCAAACTTATTCCGTATCAGTTCTTCCTGCCAAGATTCCCAACAAAGGAAACACCCATTCCCACCAAAGTTTTCTGAGAAAACACACAGACTGGGGATTGGGATTGACACTAACTGACTGCGGCATTACTTCTTTTACATAAAACCTACCAGGTGGCAATAACTGGCAGCCTGTGTTGACCTGGGTGCATCCCTGCAGCAGCCACAAGCCACAAAGTCTATACATATTTGAACTGCTGATCATGACTGCGTCAGTCCTCTCTGAGAACTGACTGGCAGACAACAGAGAACTCTTCCTTTTTGATAAAGGCAGTAAAGCATAATCCCTGCTAAATCTATCATCTTGAAAGTATCCTTTTCTTTTTTAATCTTTCCCAGACAACGGTTCAAAATAAAGTTTGATATTCTGCAACCCTTTTTTTAATCTCACACTTTCCCTTCTTCATTTACTTGCATAAATTAGAGACCTAGAGCTGTCCTGCAAATGTGTGCAAGATAACAGGTACATTGTCATACACAATTTTTATTTCAGTCAGGAATTCCCTAATTCCATTCCAGATGTTTCCCAGTCACAGAATGTTTTAGATACCAAGCCTTGCATATAACTACTTTTTGCATCCTTCAGTTCCTGTGGAAGACTGTGAAAAGCTCTCAGTGAATTCAGAAGATTTTTAACAAATTTTTTATCTTTTTTGTTTGATAAAATACTACATCAGCTACAATTCTAGAAGTGACAAAAATCCCAGACCCCTAGGGCTCAGTTCACTTAAGCAGATAATCTATATGTACCCTTTCTCAAATAGAAGTAAAACCTAGACAATGATAAAGCAGTGAATTAGAAAATAGACCATTAATATCAAGAAGGCTGTACTTCTGCTGGATTTACTTGCTTTACATCTCCCTAGCAAGCATTTATTGAAAAACTGGAAGATTCCTCTTCAAGAGCAAAAGAAAAAGCATGCTTTTGTGCTCAAAGCAGCAAACTTTACTCACTGTTGGAGGTTTTTCAAACAAACCACTGCCATTTCTGTGTCCTTTAAAAAATGTTACAAGGCGAGCTATATTTCATAAGATATATTTCCCACAGCTCAGCTATATGAATATGGCCACTGCCCTTTGCTGCTGGTCAAGGATGCATAATTAATAGACTTTCAGAAATATTCAGCTCCTTTACTGAGAACACCTGATTTGCAGAACCATTATCACTATTTTAGTGTGCTAGATTTTCCTCCTGAAAATGAGTTTCTTCCTGAAAACAGCATCAGCCATCTGAAGTTAAACCTTGATCTGTAAACATCTGCAACACGTTCCTGTTAAACTGAAAATTTTCTCTTCCCTGGCTCCCCTGACGTCAGAGATTATTCCGCTTCTGCATCTCTCAGCATTCTTTCAATCCATCCTTCAACCTGCTCTGATCAGCTCCTCCACAGCTGCCTGAACTACACCACCACTCTGACTTCCCCTGGTAAAATTGTTCTTCTCCACAACAGCACCCATGCTGCTGCAATTACGTTGTAAAGGTACAGCCTTTAGGGCAACTACCTCATGTTTCCAGACCTGTGATATCCACCTCTGAACTTTCCTTTCAACCTGAAACCAAGTGGAGACCTGATAGTGCTACAGCAGATGCTTGGCAAACATGCACACAGCCACCTACAGACAGGCAATGAATAAATTCTGTGCTATGTTTACTACACACCTGAGAGATCCCCGTTATATGGTGTATGAACAGCAACAATCCTAAAACATTGCTCTCCACTAAAGCTGGGGAAATACTTCGAGATCAACACCCCCTGCAAAGACCAGCACTCCTATATTCTGAATGGAAAATAATCAAACGCAGAACAAAGTATGTGAGGGTAAAAGTCTGAAGTTAAAAATATCAAAACCATCAAAAGTAACAGCTGATGAACTAATTGGAATGGAAAAAAAATGCTGAAACAGATTTCAAACACAAGGAAAGGTTAAAGAACAAACAAGGAGCAAACATGGAAATAATGCCTGTTTCAGCCACCAGCAACCTTTTGTTAAATACTTATGGGATGAGGGGTCTTTAGTTTTGTTGCCGTATGGAATTCTATTCCCAGTGTCTTATGCCTGCAATAAACTGAAAACTACAATTTGCTAATGTCTGCGATAGTTCGGCAAAACTCTTCAGCCCACAGGGAGGGCTGATAACTTCCCCTTTACTTGGCGTGGGTTCCACAGTGGTTTGAAAAGAAAAATCCAGTTCAAAGGTAAACTTGGCCAAAACAAGGAATGTGTTCCCCTTTCCAGCCTGTTTGAGAGTCAGCTCTCCTATCCTAAGCACCAATTTACTTCCCTGCTTTCCCAGCAACTGGGACTTTGGCAAAGAATGCTCTTAATTCAGATTAGCAAAAACCTTTCATATAACTTGACACAATATTAGAATGCCCTTATAAGTTTGATTCATATGCTTATACTCATCAATTAGCAGGTAGGAAATCAGAACACAATTATAAACTTTCTGGTTATCACACTGTTCAGAATTTACCTTTAATTAAATTTCGACCAATTTCTTAGTTTTTTATACTCAAAAAAATTGAATAATATTTCTTTTCATTCCAACCTTAGGCAATTAGACAATACAAAAGAAATAGGCACTGATTACATTAAATCCCAAAATAGTGCTGGTGACACCTTAATCACTTGCTCTGATTCTTCTTTGTTTTAACAGTTGGAGAATTGAGCATAATTGCACTGTGGCCACAAAGTGGGCATAAGCTCCTTTAAAAAAAAACTGCAATTCTTCACAACCAAAAAGAAGTAAAGATCCTATCATATAATTTTATGATTTATGTCAGGATTTAAGTTGGTTTTAATTTATTAAAAAAAAAAAAAAACATTTGAAAATAGATATTTAATTATTTTTTCTTTGCAAACTTAAAAAAATTATTCTAGATCGGAAGGGCAAATGAACTTGGTTTTGGCAGGGACCTATTATTCAAACAGAGAAAAAAAAAAGTTGAATTTACATCCAGAATTCAGCTGTACATTAAAGTTTGTATCTTTAACATGTCAATTTCCTAAGTGAAGAAAACAGTAAAGCCTATTTAAAATGATCTAAAAACATCTGCTGGAATTTAGATAACTGATGATAATTTCAAGAGACAAATAGAGATGGATGAAGATGAAGCTGATATTCATTTAAGAAGTAACTTTTTGTGAATAAAGAAAGAAGTGTTCTGACTTGAAAGACTTTTTGTTACTACAGATTTTACTACCCTGCTTCAAATGAAACATTTTGTAGTGATTCTTCAAATGAAGACAAAATGAAAACTTTAGGTACATTAAGCATGCCATATGTTTCATGTACCATGAAAATGCCCCAGACAATGCATATTTTTAAACAGAATCCAGATCAGTTTGATGACTTAAAGTGGAAAATAAGCCAAATATATGAGGATAAAGACATTTGCATCATTATTTGTACTTTGCTACTTTAGCTAAACACATCTGTCTCAAGGCTTCATCTCTATACAACCAGAATATGTTATATGCCCACAGTACAATTTGAAGACAGTGAATCATCTAATGCTTAACTTCAGCTAAAAAGCTGAAACCTGACACTCAAAGCAGGCAAGCCAAGCTCTATTGACCCTGGCAAAAATGTGTAATTCCGTAATAAATTGATATCTACTTTTTCAGTATTGCTGCAATAGCTCTCTTACTGCATTGAATTCAAAAAGCCCTTAATGTGAGGCAGAATATCAAACTCCCATTTAATGATCCAAAACTGAGATATAAGAAAATACAGAAGTTGCTCAAGGATGTGAAGGACCTGATTATACCTGTTGTGAGAGATGCTCGAGGCGCCCCAGTGGCTCGAGTTGTCAGCTGTAATTCTGGGCTTTGCAGAATGGCTTTCATTTGTACCGCCAATTTCTTATACAAGTCAAATATATTCTGTTGTATTTTTGTTCACACACAAAAATCACAAAAAAAAAATCATATATAATGTCCTGGTTCCCTGAATACAACACAAAATAACAGGAGGGCCACGATGTGGACTCGATAATCCTTGTGGGTCCCTTCCAACTCAGCATATTCTGTGATTTTGTTTGGTTTTCCTCAGAGTTTGTGTCCATTACAAACCGTAACATAGACACTACATAACACTACCAAATATTGACTACTGCATCTGTAATAACCTCTTTAGATTCCACCACTGGAGAAGAGTTACAAGACAGCGGAGCTGTTCACAATTTACAGTTGTAACAATTAAACTGACCAGAGCTGCAGAAGCCAAAACAACTCATGCAGGAAATAGGTACCAAAACATCACTGACATGGGACCCTGCAAAGAAAACCACTGAGCTTTAGGCTGGGAGTGTATCTTAACTATCTTTGTCAGGCTCATGGAGTGAGAGAAGGAAAAATGAGGTAATTTGCTTACTTTTATAAGTCATTGCATTCAGTTTCTCAAGATATGAGCAGCCTGACCTGAGAAACTAAAGAATGATCACGAATATCTCAGTTCTTGCAGTGATTAACAGACTAATTCAAAAGCCACCGAAATTAGTAGAAAGACTGCACAGGCATTGGCTCAAGCCCAGACACCTCCTTAACTTTAAGCATAAATTATGTTCATAGCTACTCACAGCAATTTATATGAACTTCCCACACGCAGGGAACACATTTATCACTGGATCATACAGAAAGATCCTGGCTGGAAGCACTTTTGGTAAATGTCCACAAATAAAATTTTAGTCAGTTTGCCTCTCAGAAAGCAACCACACCAAATGTCTTCTCTAAGAAAACAAACAACAGTGTCTGCATCATTGTTCATAAGAAATGAAAGTATTTAGCATTTACAAGGTATACATGACCAGCTTCAGTGTCTTTGACTAATTAAGCCAATGAAAATAGCAGTTTAACACAGAGATTTGTGTATCACAGAAAGAAATCTCAAGTATATGAAACACTAAACTTATCAGAAATCTTCCTTGCCTGGTTCCCTTCAGAACGCCCACACAACTTTGTCTTAGGCTTAGAGAATCATGAATCAGATAAGGGTCAGCTTAGTGCTTTGAACAAAGCAATAAACTCATCAAAAGCAGCAATGGAAAAAAAAATTGAGATTTAACTGTAAAGTCTTGCTAGTCCCTCAGTTATGTCAGTTATTAAGCCAGAACTCTTTTTTTTCTGATGTCTAAGAATACTGAATATAAAGATCATTGCTAATACCTATGAAAATAAGACGTCTTACCTGTGAATTTGATATCAAAGATTCAGCTCCATAGCAAACGCTATACAAAGCAAAAGTCTCAGAGATGCTAGCAACTCCAGCAGATAAGACAGCAAATTTTGGATCTGCACATTGCCTATTTCAGGAAAACTGCCTAAAATTATACACTCTCAATTATTTTTGAGGAAAAAAAAATCAGTCATTTTTGTTTGCAAACGAAAGCAAGAAATAAAAAATGCTAGCCCAGCTTATAAAGTATAACAAGGATTTAAAAGATATGAGTTCAAGTCATTCTTGCAAATCAGGTAAATCAAAAACTTGAATGTCAGTCACCCACATACCATATCACTAGTATTTCCCAGTTACTTTTGGAGTACTTCTCACCCTATCTTGGTCTCAGTACTCTTGCTTGGCTTGCTATTTTGCTGCAAGAATATTTTGGCCAAAATATTCCTGAAAAAAACCTTGGTGATATGAGTCCCAAATAAGTCTACTTAATTACTAAAAAGAAAATGAGAGAATCCTATGCTAATAGCAGGAAAGATGCATAAATCTGGTTTTAACAGGCACTCAGTTTCACCATGTCAGTAGACTTTGCTTTTTAGGATGAAAGCTGGCAAAATTCATTTCTGGAGCAGATGCTCCCACCAAATGAGGGATCAGGTATTACCATGGAACCACTGAGCAATCCTGTTGGTGTTCCTCTCAAAGCCAGCCCGCCGAGGGATCTGCTCCTCCTTGAACCAGCGAATGATGATGTCCCGGGAGAAGGGCCGAGATGGGCGCTCCCAGAGGTTACTGCGTGGAAAGACAGAGCACCAGCAGTGCATGAAAATAAGGGACAATGTAAATATGAATCCTTTTTTACCTATTTACAAAACACACAGCTGCAACTTTACTTCCTAAAATTTGTTAAAATTACTTTGTGTTTTTACAGAAACCACAGTGGTGTGATTTTTATATTTGCAATGGCACCTTAAACATTTTCTTACAGAATTTAAAATGAAAAACAATTTACCACAACAGACATTTCAGTCAGTTTTCCTTTTCCACCTCATTTTTATTCCAATGTAAATATTGCCAAGCAATTTTTTTTTAGCATATTTCTTTTCACTGGCAAAAAACTCTAAATCACTAAGAGCTATAATGCACTGTGTCTCCAAACACAAACCACTAAGTACAACAGAGGGAATGTTTTGTTTAAACTTTTATGTTTCCTCCTACTTGACAGCCTGCCTCACTCTTTCTACTACTTTCTATGTGTTTTAGCTAATAGGAATCATCCTCCAGTTTGCATTCTTCTCCTCTCCTGCAATTCATTGTGCTCCCTAAATAGTCAAATGAAAGATTAATAAATACCAAAGACACTTGGTTTTGCCTGAAAAAATCGACAAAAAACTAAAAGCCTCTGAAACTTAGGACTGCTCTCTGTAAAAAAAAAAAAAGCTGTTAAGCAGCAGACAGTTTTAGGCTTAAGGCTTAAGACTTGCCTAAGAATTTGTCCATTTGACTTCCCAATATCACAGCCTCATATACTGATCTCACACTGTCTTTTCAAGGACTCATCTCTGCGTGAATTCTAAGAAATCTGCCTGAAAAATAAATGGTATTTAGCTTGCATGAAATCTGTTTTTCTTTTCCTTTAAACATTCTTTTTCTGATCACCAGGAAATAGCAAGACTGAGGACTCCCAAAAATTGAAGAACAGCTTCAACTGGCGCTAAATGGTGGAGATTGAAGAGGCAGCAATTCAACAGAAAACAAAATCACTGCAGCACAAACCAACCTGGACGCTGCAGACGGAGACAGCAAAGGACTCGCACTGTTGTTGTTCAGTTTGATCTCCTGATCGTTGTTCAGGTTTGTCCCCTGGAACAAATGGCTCAGGCCAGCCACCCTTCCCTTCTGGATGGCACGCAGGGATTGCCGCTGGTATTCGTCCCGCGCCCTGCGCGCTTTGTGGCTCCTCTCCTCATCGGCAGCCTTGGAGCGGCGCACTGGGCGGAATGAAAGGGAGGAGAGATTTAGAAAAACAAGCAGCCATTTACTGCTTACAGAGCTGCTCAGTGCCTTTATTCCGATATGAGCTGATTTTAAAAATGTATCAATTGCTGCACATTACCAAAGGTGGGTAACTGGATGGCTTCCCTGATGCTTCAAACACAGGCCCACCACGAGAAGAAGCCTCAAATTATCAATGATCTGACCACTACTGGCAACTAGTGAGACTCCACATATTGTAATTACATCTGACAGTTCTTTTGGCTGCAATAAGTGAAATTCTGCTTGAGGACATCTTTCTCTCTGGAAGTGCACCAAGTTCTATGTTTCAAGAAAGGATGTTAATTACTGCTTAAAATTAAGTCTGTGTCTAACAGAGTTCTTTGCCACTATGAACATAACTAGAATTGAAGGGTCAACTCCCAAAATTTGCCATTATAAAAACTGACATGTAAGTTGCACTTTGTCAGTGCTGTTTTCTTTCTGAAAGATATATGCTATCTTTGTCATGGTACTTATAGTCAAAGACATCTCCAACTTGAAATTCACAGTCTAAAATTGGTATCAGTAACAATGGATAAGTTATATAGCCATTGGAAAGGGCATGCTGATGCTATGGATGGGGTTGGCTCACGCTTGAGTCTCTGAAATTTATATGGAGAACCAGAATTTGTACTGGAAGATTTAATACACACCTAACAATGGCACTGACCAGGGAGTTACCCATTTCTGTAACCTGAAATGAGATTGCTGCTCTGGCCACTGCAGTTCAGGCATCTTTCGGTAAAGCTTCTTTTTAAAATTAATGTTGCAACAATCCTGTCTTTGACATGGCGTAACTTAAAAGCATTAAGAATTTTACTGCAAATAGTTGTCATCTATCAGCTCTTTTCTGGTGCCTCAAGCCCCATTTAGATGATGTTTTCGAGTCACAAATAACTGCAGGCAGGCAAATTATTCCAGCGCAAAACAAACCTTTAACATCCAGTGAAGCAAATATTAAAGGAGCTAGCTATGGCCTCCAGTTGCAATTACAATCCTGCCATGACTATCCTGGCTAGATCATACCCAGTTCATAAAGTGCACACCCCATTTCCTACTCCCCTGTGACTGTACCTGTGACTAGGAATGCACAATATCATACCAGGCAGCTGCATTTCATTAGGCTGCTTGCACCCTTCTGGTTTACGTTCCCAGTTTAAAGCAAGCAGAAGTACAACTGGATTCGACTTCCACATTCTGAGAAGGTTTAATGGAATCAAGAAATAAAAGCACTCAAAGCCAAATGAAATTAAAACCTTGTGGGCAAACGAGGAAAAGAGAAAAGACCTTTAAGCTTAGAATTATATAATATTATCATAGGCAGAAATACATGCAGGATTAAAAGCTCATCAAGATAGCATAACAAACGAGTCATAGATGCCTCATATGCATACAACTGGCAGGATTTCAGTTTCTCTTAACTACATACCCTGCAGTTTTGGCTAAACACAGTAACAAACAAATGTACAGCACAGGAAACACAAGTAACAGACCTCACTACTGATCTTACAGATCATTATTTTTAAGGGTAGATAATCTCCTTTACATATACTGCTTCAATGGATCGAGTATTTCTGTGATTTATCCCTTATAAAGCCACTCAGTAATGGTCATTTTAAATGTGAACTTTGTTTTTGCAGCACAAGGAGAGACTGCAAGGAAGATGAGTGCAATGCAGCTTTGCAAGATATCTAGAAACCCACAACTGTTTGTCACAATCACAGTATTCAGATTGAGGGCAGACTGCCTGGAGCTTTCTGGGACTCTTTTCTACTGATGTACAGGCTGCCTGGCAATGAGAAAAGCAGGGTATCTTCATGCCCCACTTCCCTCACTCCTTTCAATAGACATTCCTATTGTATTTTTGCTAGCCAACAAATCTGTACTATCAGAAATCAGTGACCCAGACTACATTTTCCCAAGCTATCAAACTTTAGGACTTCTTATCACCAAAGTATGGGGCCAGGTAGTATAGTTTGCAACTGTTAAATATCAACATTCAGAAAACCTTTTGAAAGTGTATGTGACATGCAGCCTTCCCTATGCATGCATACACACGTATGTATGTGTGTTCCCATTCATCTGCATACCCATACATGTGTATATGTGTCTGTACACACATAAGGATAGGGAAGGCTGAATATAGATATTGAGATTTTATATGCAGAATCATCTCTCTCACATTATAAAGCATTTTTATTGAAATTTCCCAGATGAGGTATCTGAAGAATTGTATCATTGACCATAGGGATGCACAGGATCTCTTAATCCATTTTTTTCTCATTACTGGAGTCCTGATTTTCTCCCTATCCCATTCCTTGTAGTTACTCCCAAACACATCCCTCTCTTTCCTCTACCTGTAGAAGTTGTCTAGTACAGCTTCAACTGTGGACCTGCATTCCTACGTTATCCTAAGTTTCTTTTAATCTCTGACTGGTCAAGGGGCTTTGTGGGCAAGTAATCAAAGTCACTGGCATCAATAACCATGTCTGGTGACTGGAAATAGTATTGGGGATAAAACCATCACAGTCAGGAATCTACAGAAAGGTTTTCCACTACACCCCAGACAAAATGATATATACCACATGAACCATCCTCCCACACCGACACTTCCCACAAATTGATCTATCTTGAGAAAGTCACTCAGAGTCTGAAGGCAAATCTGGGTGTATTTCTGTGGCAGGTTTTCTTACAATAGAATTTCATGACTATTCATATTTCTCTCTGTGGCTTTGAACCCGTCTCACTAGGAAGAAGAACTTTATGTCTGGATCAAGTCTAGCACAAATATTTTAAGATAGAAGAAGCCAAAATTCTACATTACTTGTAGTTTGAGATACATTGTAGCCTTTCTGGTAATAAGAAAGCAAAGGTAGTCAGGAATTCTAGTACTGTCTTAAGTAGAAACAGATTATTTTTCTTAGCTGGCTGTTGTTTTACAGTAAATTTACTTCTGGCATGACCCCTGTGAAAAGCACTAGTAGTGCAGTCAGTCAATATACTCAGTAGGGAGATTAGATATCTGGAGAAAAAACCCTGAAATCTCTGAATCACCATAACAGATCCATATATCTAGCATAAAGAATTACTACAAATAATAATTTACATATTCTTACATCTTTCTTTTATTTTATGGAATAATGTAAGGACTGACAAGATGGGGAAATGGGGAATTTGTCAAGTTCGTGGGAGATCTACAGTTCAGCCAGGTCCTGTAAGACCAGCTCCAAGACCAGTATTCTCTTCTGGTGTTGGTGATACCAACAGGTACAGTGCTTACAAAATGAAGAAAATTTCTGCCCTCATGGAAATTGGAGCTTGTGTAGAAATGCCTGAGCTGCTCAGAGAGGTGTGTACCACTGTGATTGGAGCCTCAGCACAGCAGGCCAAAACCGGGCAATGAAACCCTCCTGGACAACTGGTAAATAGATCCAAGACAGGTCTGTGCTGCCTTCATTATCCAGTTGTCATTGCTAGAAATGAATCGTTTAAGCCAGCTCAGACATGTCTCTGTGCCCCACAGTGTGAACATCCTCTTAACAACAAAGAGCAAACCACAAAGCTGGGTGTGCAGGGGCTCTTTGGATCCTAGAGGGGTCGGCTTGAGTTCCCCTTATTTTCCCTGAAGAGTTCATGAGAATCTATTCTTTCTCTACGCTCACCTAAGCTGCCTTTTGCAAGACTGTCTTCTGTATTTTCTTGGGGAAATCCCTATTGGCAGTCCTGGCAAAGTTCTAATACCAAATCTTTTGCTATAGATGAGGATTAAGTCATACTGTGCCGCAGCTGAACTTGATCAAATCATTTGTGAAAGACTAGGAACTCTCCATTTTCTATAATCTATTTTGTGCTTTTGAAGAGCTCTAATTTACAGTCAGATATGTGAAAGCAGGAGAAACCCCAAACATATGCTATGAATATGCATTGTAATTTTAAAATTATTTTGTTTTAGCTTTCCTGTTGTTAAAAATTCTTGGAAGCTTGTTTATGAGCTATTCAAAATGACTACCTGTTAGATAAAATTCCATCTTCAGATTTTCTGAGTGCACATACAAATCACACAGTGTTTTTATCCCTTTCTTATTTGGAAAATATAACTTCCCACAAATACTCTGCAATATGGCTTCAGCTCAGCAACCTTGTCTGAAAGCACGTGAATAATCCCACTCCTATTCACTGTGAGACCTATTGGAGTTCGGGGGCACATACTTAAGGTTGAGCACTTGCTTAGTTAATGCATAGCTAACTCAGGACCACTCACTTTGGAATTCAGCATTTTATCAATGCTCCTGCCAGTAAACTCACTTGAATTTTTGGGGAAGATAAATACCAAATGAATTCCTTTAAAAGGCAGGCAAAAATAAATTCATAGACACATTTGTAGAAGAACATAAAAATATAACAATGTAAAAGAAGCTATAATGAGTCAGCCTGGTATCCTTCTTCCAAGAGAGACCAAATGTCAGTGCTCAGGGGAAAACATAAGAATTGATTAACTCACTCATCTCTGTCTACATTTTTACTGGAATAATTTTTTTCAGGAGATTTATAAAGCTGGTCAGATGGTATCTGAGCACTTCCCTGCCTGATGCAGTTTGCAGGGGTTTGCAAGTGTATTAACAGAATGCCTTTTGCAATATTCAATCAGATGAATATTCATGCTACAGCTTTTCCTATCATGTTTCACAGATTCTTTTTTTGCTTTCACAGAGAGAGGTCACACTCAAATACACTAGAAACCTAAAAAATGGGACAGCACACAGAAAGGTCCCAAACTAACCAGAATAGGTATCCTCTGCTATCCAAGCTTAGCTTTAGTTCTCACTTCTCAGTTTCAAAAAAATAAGAGTTTTGAACAGTAGACCCTCTGAATCAGTCTTTTCCACTCTTCATCTTTTCACTTGCCAACCAATATCCCTGCTGCCCTTACCAACTTACAACTGCCCTCTAAAAGACCCCAATATATATCTTTTATACTAAATCAAAGTGCAAAATTGCTCTTACAGCATCATTTTTCCCTTTTAGCACTGATTTCCCAAGTTATCCTACATTTGTTATTTAGTACACTGAAAAGCCCTAAAATCATGTACTTCAATTAACACAGCAGTTCTATGGGCCATTATTGTCCTTTGGCAAACAGCAAACTGAACCGAACAACAGAACCTAATATTAGCACCACTTTGCTTATTGCCTCGGCAATAAACTGCTGAAGGATAATGTGATGAGGAGAGATGAATCCTCATCACATTCTGGATTCCATCTACTAAACAAATTAGTAGTGTCATCAATATCCTTGCTACATTTCTCTCCCCAATACCTGCTCTAGCACTACAGCTGCCCTGCAGCACTGACCCCCGGCTCCGTGGAACAGGGGTCACTTCAAGGAGATAAGACCAAAAGGAGCCTGGACTTGTTCCTAATGGGCAATATTGCCTCCACTGCAGGTGTGCAGAGGCAAAAAATGTAAATATTTCATCTGCTTGTAATTCTCTTATGCATTTATGCATTTATTTATTACTTAGAAAAGCTGACTAGTGGATAGCTTTGCCTAACTTTACTAAATTTCATCTCAGTGCCCCACAGAAATACTTGCAGACAAAATGGAAGTATTACCATAAAAAGAAAAAAAGTACCTGGAACTGAAATAAAAAAATGAAAAATCTGGTGAACCTGAGGTACTAATTAATTCCATAGCAGCTTCAGATATTCCCACTTCCAAATATTTGTTACTATCTGCTGCACATTTTGGCTTCTGCAGTAAAGTTAGGGAAATGGAAGATGTTAATATGCCTGCGGAAACTCAGAGCAAAGTTGATAGCACAGTCCAAACCAGCCAGCAACTGGTCTCAGATAAGGCACTAAACACTGCTTCTTCCTATCTTCAGTTGTCACACCCATTTGCTTTTCTAAGCCCTCAAACCTACGGGGATAAATTGAGACACTGAGATAAGCATAAGAGGATAAACAAGGATATGATACACTCTAGTCATTAGTCTGCAGTTAGTTTAATGCTAAATCAATTACTGCTAACAGCATAACTCTGGCAGCACAGAATTTATAGCAGGCTGCAAACCCAGCAGCGAGAGAGAAGGTGCTGAGCTTTTGCTCTGCCTCAGCAGCGCTGCTGCTGGTGACCAGGCTCAGCAGCTCGGGGTCACCTGAGCGGCTCCTGGTCACCCTTTGGACAAGGGGACAGGCCTGCAGCTGTTGAGGCATACAGACTGGAGGTGATAGAATTCCTTCAGAGCCTACAGAATACCCCAAGGCTTCACAAGAAGAAAGTGCTGGTGGCAGACTATCCCCACCAGCACGTGATGCAGTCACAACTGCTTTGACAGACCAAAAACGCCATTACAGAACCCATGGTCAAAACGTTTCATAGCTTATTCCTTTTTCTCTCTCCCTTCTCCCATAATTATTCTACTGCATTTTTGATGTCTATCCCTGCACAAACAGCATTCCTCAAGAAAACAGAAGAACAATGTAAAACATTAGTTCTCTCATTAATGCAATAGTAAGAAAATGATACCTGGTTTTAGTAGCGTTTGCAGTATTTTGTTTAATTGCCAATTTCAGTGTAAAGGTAAGCTGGATTCATCTTTTTCTTTTAACAACATGAAATGTATTTTCTCTCCTTATATACCATCAAAGAAATCCTCAAGTACATAATACCATCCTCTATGCTGGGTTACCACTGATGCTGATTTTCTGCAAAACTAAAGGGCTACTTTTTCCTCAACTCATTCTGCTGTTACACACATACATTAAATACAGAAATCTATTTTTTTTTTCCATATGAGCATGTGCACCTGGATTTAGATAATTCTCCAGGAAATAATTACCTTATTTTTATTGACAGTGCAATATACAGTGGTTTTATCGATCAAAATTAACATACCCTGTTATGAGCTTGGAAAATGTCACAGTGTACCATATAGACTTAATTCATCTTGTACAGAATGATTCATTATCAAATCAATTCCAGGTAATAGCACTTAAGTAATTAGTCCTCAGGAATTAATGAAGTGATGACTAAAACCATAAAATAAACTCAAAGTATATAATGTGGACCTTTACTTATCTACAGTATAAATGTATACATCTATATAATAAAATACTTGTTCTGTTCCTTATAGGCTTTTAAAAATCACTGAAAAAATTGAAATTAATCACAATTATGACATTAATAAAGATTTTCAGGCTATCTAAAAAGGAACAGCACTTCCATGGAGTGAGATCATCATCATCAGAAGTTTCTTTTTAGAGCAACAATCTAAATATGATTTACTGTAATCTTTTGGAATGAAGTGAGTTTCAGCACTGATATCATAGCTTCACCCCACTACCATATGGAAGCAATTAAAATACTGATGAAGACAGATTTTACCTCTTCAGAGATAGCTGAGGACAAGCTGTCAAAATAACTGTCCTGAGTTATTATTACTAAGCCAAAACTGTTAATTAAGTACATTAGACAAAATTTAATGATCTCACTCATTGTACACAAAAAATTTTCTATAAGGCATTGACACAGATTCAGAAAGAAATAAGAAACTTCTGTTTGTAATTTTAAGATGGCAATTTCCACCAAAATAATACAGCACTTTGTATTTCTCTAGGTAGAAGAGATTTTTTTGGCCACTCCTTCTCCATTCTGCAGGTGTCTTTTTGTCTGCTTTCAGAAATACATTAATGCTGTGATTTTACTCACACTGTTCTTCCCACTCCTGGTCATCGTCGCTGTGCTGACTGTGCTGCTGAGCTTGCTTGAGGCTCAGATACAGCTCCTTTGCCCGGATTTCTTCCTGCTGCCTGATTAGTTCCTCGCCCTTCTGTCTTTCCTCTTCTTCTCTTTTCTAGAGAAAATGAAGTAAGCCAGAAGTGACTAAGAAGGAAGAATGTGCCAAAAGTTGCTACACTGCTTCAGTGGCTTCCTGTCACGGAGTAGCTACATTACTTTGGACAAATCACTGTCTCCTCTAACTTCGGGCTTCTCGCCTATCACAACAGGCATCACTGAATTTTCCCACCTCCTAGGAATTTCTGAAGAGGGTACATTTTGAGACCACAGGTATCACAGGAATGAGGAACATATAAGCATCTAAGATCTGAAAACTATACAGAAAACATTTTATCCCGTGGCACCAACGCCTGTGCTATCCTCCAGCCCACAAGCAAAGCTTGGTTTAAGTCTACATGTACCCCCACTGAAGATACTGCTGCCTGCAAGCACTACACACATCAGCCACAGAACCTTAGAATTCAGTCACTGATTTACTGCTGTTCTTGGTTTAGCAACTGTCCCAATGTGTCATCGTAACCAACACAGGGAATAACATTTTCCAAAAATCAAGATTGCTACATTCCAGAGGAAAAGGCAGATCCTTCAGCACACAACAGTCACTTTGCAAAATGTAGCTAAGCGTAACACACCAAAAAAGTTCCCTTCCAAGAAAGCCTTAAAAGAGATGAAAATCTGATAAAGATTGCTTCTGCAGCTGGCCTCACTCATATTATCAATAACACAGGAGTTCAATTGGTGCAGAAGTAGGAATTTGTATCTGTTTTCCAATGAATTTTCCCAAATCCCTTTGTGAAAGATTTGAATCATATAGTTTAATTGAAGCCCACAAAAGTCCCCAAACTGAACTTCATTAAGTGCTATTCATGTTACTGAAATAACTTGAATTACAAATAACTTGAATTACAAATAAGAACAGTTTTTATTTAATTTTATAACGGAAGCAACACTATAGCCTTATGGGTAACAAACTTACAGGTAAGCATTTTGTTGTAAATCACTGAGTAAAATCACCCTAAATTACTGTCCTAGTTACCTGACCTAAACTATAAGTAAGGGAAACCCAAAGTAGATTGTTGCAAAATGTTAATCCTATGCAATTTCTAGGGTGAAGGTTAAGAGTCCAACCCTTAATATTCTACAATTCTACGAACAATACGTTAGGCTGCTCTTATTATTTTGGAGAAAGAAAAGCCTAGTATTGTTCTTCAGTCAATTCTAATGCTAGTATCTTGGATTATTTCTAAAATCATCCTCCCATTGTTATTTCCTGGCTCCTAAAAACATGAGCTGAGTGGACAGGTCATTATTTTTGAAAAGTCAATGCTTTTAGACAATACAAATTTCAAAGAGCAGCAGCTTCCTCAGGAAAAAAAAAATGTGTTTTTTAATATCGCTATAGAATTAGAGATTGCACATTTTAGCTGCTAGTAAATGGCTCTGTTCTCTTCTTGAAATAAATATGAGAGCAGCAGTTCTTTATTCTTATGAGGAGAGTATTTGTTCACTTAGCTTCACTACCTAAAAAAATTCAATACATCTAGGCCATCTTTCAGGAAGATGGACAGACACAGAAGTAATCCTGGGTTATCAGAATGTTTCCTACTCAAGATTTTAAACCACAAGGTAAACTTAAAATAGAAGAGGAGGAAAAATCAATCTCACAGCAGGTTCCCTGAATCCCACAAGAGTTTTGTCAAACGTTTGGGCTTGTTTTCTAATGTAGCTGGTTTTGAAGCATTTCTAGAGAAAAACAAACAAAAAGCCCACATACACACACATGCACCAAAATCCAGAGTTGAAGCAGAGTTTGAGTTCTTAATGGAAGGCAACAATGCCAACTAAGAAAATCCTACCTTTTTAACTGAGAAGGAGATTTAAGTCAAAGATGAGACAACAACAAAAACTTAACACTGGCACTTGATTCTGAATTTACCAAAAATTTTTCACATAATTTTCCTTTTTACAGAAAGAAAAGTTTTAACTTCCATGTATTAAATTAGTGCATGGATCTGTGTGCAGGTATATTGCTCAACTCCTTAAAGGCGTGCGTGAGAAGAAACAATCCTTGCTAGGATGACACCAGAAAGAACACTCATCCTTTTGTCAACTATGACTAAACAGTGCATGTTTGTATTTAAAATGAACAACAATGGAACTTTCACATTTACTCCGCTGGAAGAACACAGCGAGCAGTTTGTCTGCTTCTCCCCATGAACCCAAACCCGCACATCAGAGCTGGGAGTGAAGAGCTGTAATACCTACAAACACCACCTTCTGCCTGACAGTTGAGAGAGATTGTACTCTGTGCCTGTCCCTTCAGCTCTTCCAGAATAGTTAGGAAGGTGACAATTCAGTACAGAGTTGCAAACTGTTGAGAAACACCAAGCTGCTGAAAAACATCGCACTGGCAATTCGACGGGCAGCAGTAATCCTCTCCAGCCTTACCTCCACTGGAGAATCTGAACATGCTAAATGATCTTATCTATCCTCTGGCAGCTGAGAATTTACCACGAACTTGTTTCTGCCTATGGGTGTCTCACCATGTTTGACAGCTTTACCAAGGGCAGCTCTAAATAATATTTAATATTAGCCATGATTAAGTTCTAATGTTTCAGTCCAAGGCAGACAAAAGCAGATTAGGTCAGCATTTAGTTTTTGCTGCAGAAAGATTTTAAAAATACACTGAGGAAAAGGCAAAATAGAGCAGTGGATTTTCTTACAGAGGAAAATTGGGCTTCTGGCTGCCACAGCTCTTGGGGGTCTTTCTGGGGAGTCTTACAGGATGCAGGGCAGCTGAATGACCGCCATCCTGCTCAGGGCAAAACCCACAAGATGTACTTGTTACAACAGCCCTCTCTGAAGCAAATAATGCCTGGGATTCTCTCAGTGCTTCAGGCTGGCAGGAAGTGTCTTTGGCAGCCCTGAAAGCTGCAGCCAGCCGGCTGCACTGAACTACAGCTGCACTGAACCTCCTGAGCCCACTCAACAACCACCCGCTCCAGGGAAGCCATTCAGGCCGCCTAACACACAGCTGAGAGCCCTTAGGGACTCCCTGCTCTGCAGAAGGAAATCTGGAAACCCCAGGGTCCTCGGCTGCAGGACAGGCTGCTCTCAGCAAGGCTGACACGGCCAGCCGAGTTCAGAGATCAGCCCTCTCTGCAAACCCACCTGACAGGTGCCAACAGAGCTCTGAGTAATGGCAGAAATATGTCCAGCTCCTTCCCCGCCTTTTTCTGAGACAATTCTCTCACTCGCATCAGAAAAGAAAGCATTTACAGAGGCATTATTTTCTTCTCTACTACCAGAGTCTCAAAAGGAACACAGGGCTTGCATCACTTCACTGTGCATGTATTTGCACAGAGACAAATGTATGAAATGCACTCATGCCTTATGCAGGAGCTACAAGATTTCAGCCATACTTTATGCAGAAGCTGCTGTTTCAGCCATGGATGTGTCCCAGGACATGCTATTCACACATACAAGGAGGTAGTAACACACTCCAATTCACAAAGATCCTGTTTTCCATGAGCTGGAAAACAAAGCTAAGGACGGTTCTTGGCTGGAAGAGATCTGACATTTACTGCACATGCTGGAACAGACTCTGCTCGAGTAATTTGCCATAGATCCAGTGACCGTCTACTTAAAGTTTGTCTCTGGATCTTAGAGACTTCATAGCTTGAATTCCTAACATGTAAGCTACCCTCATCCGTGGCTCAGATTTTCCCATTTCCCATGGAAAACACCTGAGCTTTGCTAGTTTTTACCAGCAATCCAGAATAAAGACAGTGGCTTCAGCACCACAATCATTACTTATGTCACTGAGGAAGAGATTTTTCTTCAAAATTAATATCACAGTTACTCAAAAGTAGGATAGAGAAAACCTGAAGACCCAGTTTCCAACCGAAACCAACAGCTGCCTCATTTCCAACATTGTTCAAGAGACAACTGCATAGGAAAAAAAAATTACTGAACTGTGTCCACACAAAAAAACCCCAAAATGAATTATTACTGAATTATTGTAATTTCCATTGAAATAACCCAACTAAGGTGTTTTCAGAATGAATTGGGTGCCAAACCCCAGCAAGAAGCTGTTGTCATATTCCTAGATTCTAAATATGCTGTCTTTGGGAAAGAGTTCAATGTTTTCTTGGCACAGCAAAGCACAGAGCTGAACTTGCAGCTTATTTGCACTTAGAGATAAGTCCCACTCAAGTGCTTGACGTTTACTTGGAGACAAGAGTTTTTTTCAGATCAAGACAGAATGCTCATTGCTATATCATAAGAAGCCCACAGTACTCCAAATGGCAATGGTGACATTTCACTGTATTCCTAAACTCTACATCTGGCAGCAATTTTCGGAGGAATCAGGTCCACAGCACTTGGGGGCACAGTAAAGCATTCAGACATGTGTTGAAAACTCATCCAAGCTCAATAGAAAGTGTATTCTTTCTATTGAGCATAAAGTTAATTAGATATTTCCTGAACTGAAGCACTAATTGTTCTGTTCTCTGAAGGTTGATTCTCAACCTGTCTTCTTTGATGAGACACATTTCATCTCCCAGGGAATTTTTAAGAAGCAGTTTAGCTCTGCTGTCAACTGTGCTTTTATTATTAAATTTGGCAGATATCTGATGTTGTCATAAGGACAGCACTTTACTATTAATACTCTCTTGCTTTGTGTAGACCACATGAAGAGTGAACTGAGAGAGCTCTTTTATTTCTAAATGTAGCTGAAGGATACCCACCCCTGGCTGGATGACACTCACATCTTTAATCTGCCTTAGCTCTGCACATTGTTCAGACTCTTAATGACAGTTACTGATAACCGTAGAAAATTATGCCTATGATCTCATAGCCTTTGTGAAATTAGCAAAGAGATTAGTGACAGTAATTGGCTCTCTTATTTGTCCTTTGCAATAGGTGCATAAAAGAATAGCTGTCCTTAAACTGCAAAAATAGAGTAGTCAACGTTTATATTCTAGCGTCATAAATTAAAGGCATTTCTGCTTAAGAAACACCAAGGAAAGCAATACTTTTCTAATAGTGTTGGAAAAGGAAATAGGGATCATCATTCACTTTGATATGTGAGATATCATTTATCTAGTGCAGACAGCCCTAACATCCTGTGTTAGGTCAAGAGGAATAAAAGCATCTTAAAAAAAGGAGTGTTTGTGACACAATATGGTTAGAAATTAAACATGTCAGCAGAAAGGAGAGAGTTTCAATTTCCCAAGTCAAACTGCTTCAAGAGGATGAAGCATTAGCAGAGACTGAACTTTCCATACCGGTCTGGAGACCTCTTTAAACATGGTCTGTTCATCATGGAAAGATGATTACCGGTGCATTAAATATTTTAAAGCTGTTAAAGTGGGCTTGCCTACTGATCTGCATCAAATTCCACACCCTTTTCTTCATTCTTTCAATTACTTCAGTCATACATCAGTAGATTCATTAATACATCTTTTCCCAATACCTCAGTTCTATTCATTTCTTGTGGTTGGATGTCGATGCCAGAAACACAACTTTCTTTTCCTGTCTAGGTACCTGTCCACTCATTCAGCTTGTAAATATTTCACGTACTTCTTCCACTGTACAGAGTCGTTATAAAGAGCAAAATGGGAAGGAGAAGGAAAGCCAAGTGAGCTTAAATAAGCCAGTGGGCAGCAAAGCTGCCAACTCCCCCATATCAGCCTGTGAGATTCACCTGCCTTTGAAATGCCTTCACTGATTTGAAGTAGTCCTACAGCACAATGTACAAGATCTGACCTTTCCAGAGCAAGTAACAGATGAGCTGCTTTTCTGAGTAGCAAAAGAGTGGTGTCAAAGCACCAGGAATCAATCCTGCACTTGAATCTCTGGTGGTGGAACCCTATGTCAGTCCAAGTCTCTCCTGACAGATTTCAAATTATTGACCTAATTGAAGAGCCAATGCTGAAAGTGGAATTAGACTCTGTTGTTGGATTAAGACAGGAAATGCTGGGAGAACACTCAATAAAGGGCATTAAAAAAAAAAAAAAATCACTGCATCATATCTTGTTTCCAAACCAATTCTTTAAGCCAAAGAGTTCCTTTCTGCTGGGTTTTGTTTTAAAAATTTGGGTCCATTTATTTAAATTTTTGCAAATACTGCCTTCAAATGCTTGATTTACGATAAACCATTGGGAAAGAAAGGGTTTCTGTTTCCTTGACAGAATAAATATGTTGGCAACAATATGAACAGAGAGAAATCCTGGCCGAAGTCAAGTATTTGAAATTCAAAGTAGAAATTGAACCACAGTCTCATCCCACTTACAGCAGTGTTCCTTGCTCCTACCAGGTACACAGCTGGATGGAGGAAACCTGCTCCTGTCCTGGGAAACAGTGCAAACACAGATCAATGTGACATTACCTTTCTATCAATATGAAAATGAGCAGAATTTGGTGCCATTCCTTTTAACTGAATCAACAACTGAACAACTAGTTTTCCTTAGTAGAAAACTTTGAATACTGGCCACTGAAAGTCTCAGAAGTTGCTCACCCTGCTCTTTGAAAAAGTCTCTTTGAAACAGAACAGTAACAGTGAGCTTGTGGACATTTACCCCACCAAGTGCCCTGTAAATCCCAGAGATCTAAGTGAACACTGTATCGGCCTTTGTTCAAGAGGGCTTTGCCTTCCAGAGAGCAGAGGAAAGAGTATTTAATTAGTTGCTCTGCTCATTATTCATACATTAATAAAGCACTTGAAAGGTATACTTTCATTACTCATTGACATCGAATTTCAAAGGCCCCATTCTCTCCTGTGAATTCAAATTAATTGCGCAAAGATAAATCAGTAACTCTGTGCAGCCTCCTCTGCAGGAGCTGCCCTGGCTTTGTGCTCCACGACCACCTCAGACCCCGGGCCCACAGTCTGCAGAGTGGCAATTTGCTGTTTGCAATCAAACCACATAAACTCAACACCGAGTTTTCAGCATTCCTCCCATCACAAAGGGACAAGGGGAAAAGCCCACCCCCCTTTCCACACCTTAAATCACTGTACCAGGAAAGGAAAAAGAGACACACACAGCAAGATGTCAGCGGGGGAGAGGCATGTAGATGGAAGTTACTGGATCCTCGGAGTCATGTTTTCTACAGGCTTCCCCCACGGAAACTCAGCCTCACCAATGCCTGGCTCAGAGCACTGTCATGACTTCTCTGAACACTGAACCCATTACAGCTTACTTTCTCAATTTTAAACATGTTTTTATCTTTATCAAGTAATATGAAAAGGTTGGACAGAGGCTTTTCCCATTTAGTTTTTAAATTGCTATTTTCAACTAGAAAGTGTGAAAAAAATATTATTTCAAACGAACATGAAAATACTGTAACTGATCTCATAGAAAGTTCATTATGAAGTCAATAAAAATCAGGGAAATTAACTTCTCCCAGAAAAGCCAACTGGACTTTTCCCATATGTTGAGTAGGGGAAGGATCCACCCCTTATTATTTTGAAGGAAGTAGTGACACAATTTTGAAGTTCATTACGTGAACAAACTCATCCAAAATACACAGAATACATTCAAGCAAACTAACTTAAAATGAGATCTTTCCCAATTGTGCATTTTTTTTCCCCAGTATGATTCACCCAGCACAGCTGACTGAACAATTCTGCTAATGTGTGAGCTGAATAACCAGTTTGATTGTTCTGGCACTTCTGAATGAGACCTGTAATTTTTTCTCATCACTCACCCAGCTGTTCTGGTGAACACCATGTAGCTGTATACTCCAGAATGAAAAACTACAACTCCGGATTTTAAAGCATATTAATAAACATGCACTGAAGGTGACAAGAACTGTGAATCTACATGAAAACACTATTAAGAAAACCTAAATTGCTCTATGCAAACCTTCAGTTCCTCCTGAATTTTTTCTTCCTCCAGTTTGGCTGCTTTCCGATCCTCCATTTCTATTTTCCATTTTTCTGCCACTATTCTGGCTTTTTCTTGAGCCATAGCATCACGGAATTTCTTTGTTATTTCAGCTTCCTTTTGCCTCCTTCAGAAAAGGATGTGAAAATAAAAATTTAATGCACTAATTTTCTTAAATTGAGGATCAATACTTACCCACTGATTACAACAAATAATTAGCATAAGACTTCATGGAAGGATGCAAGCAAAGTTAAAATGCACTTAACAAGAGACCTACCAGAAATCAGATTTGAAGAAACTATCCAGAAAGCAGACAATTTACAATTTTTGATAAATTACTAATTAAAATAGCATCTTCTAAGTTAGAGAAGTACTTCTTGGATGTCTTTAAGTCATACCTTATATTTTTCTATCAGTCTAGCAAAGCATGATTGGCAATTTATTGTCTATCAAATATCAGTATAAATGTCTCCCGAATTCTTATGCTAGATTGTTTATTAGTACTGACAATGTAAAAAAAATTCAGAGCACAAGTTGAAGGTTTTAAACACTGCTTAAATATGCAATCACTTGAAGTAAGAAGAATCTCATATGAAAAAGGATAATATAGAACAACCTGACATTTAAACAGTCACTCTTCAGTGCTGCACTACAAAGGCAAGTGTGTGAGGCAGGTGGCCTAATTCCTAACAATATCAAACATTAAAACACTTTTGAATCTCCCCCAAACCTAGAAAAGGCCCTGCTAGAAACACCAGCATGGCACTTTGTATAATCAGTTTTTGAACTGCTGGAATAAGAATTAATACAAGCAAAATGCAAATAAAACCGATTTCAAAAAGGATTTTATGTACCTAATCCCCATTGTGGGCTCAGAACTGTGATATAGCAAACATATCTAATTTAATCATCTCAAAACCAGACTGCTTCATTTTTCTTTATTTACAGGCTAGTCAACAGTTTAGCTAGATTCCCAAAAGAGAAAAAAGTTGGCTCCACTTTTTTTGCAAACAAGGGTTTTTGGTTTTCAATACTCAATAAACACAAAATTACACTTTGAACGTGCTGAAAAACTAAAAAAACAAGTGAAAGCAAATGTTCACAAAACATACTTACCAGTGTAACCCACCATTACCTGCCACCTGTCTACAAGGTCATGTCTCCCACTATGCCAAGTGGACCCTGAATTCAGATTCTTAAATCCTCACCATAGTTCTTCTGCCTCCTTCTGTGCCTGCTGCCTGGCCCGCTCTGCTATGAGCTCCTCTGAGATCTGCTCGTAGGGTTTGTCCCCCGGGGCTTCTCCCATCACCCAGACCCAGACCTCACCGTCCTTCCCCCGCAGCCACCGCACGTGTTTGCCATTACCTGCAACAGCCACCAAGAACAAGCCAAGATATAAACACTGCCTCAGATCCTACGTAAACAGAGATTAAAAGATGGGAAATCTGCAACTTAGAAAACATTAAGCTTGCAATTTACAATTCGGAATAAAACATTGCTCTGAGGTTCAACAAAATCTTCAGATTTGACCAAATCTGGTCAAAGCTGGGGCAAAAAAATAAAGGGGTTTGTATGCTGTGGAGCACACAATCTTCAAAGAGTCACTGTCCCACAAAAATAAAAATCATTAATTCAGGCATGCATTTCCCAGAATTCCAGTATTATAATCCCTTTTTAATTGTTATATTTTCTTGCTTCACACAGCAAGGGATGAATGAAGAGCATGGAAAAAGAGATGGGGCAAAACCAATAACCAATATGTGACTAGCAATGCTTTGTGCACAGAGAATGTTGAGTGTTGAGCATGTAGAGAGACTTCATGGGAACACCTTCAAAGAATCCAGGAGTTTTCTGCTCCTACTGTGTGAAGCAGGAGTTTCAGGGAGCCTGCATACTCGAAGCACACCACTCAGTGCTGCCGAGCCTATTCTGCTCACGTAGGCAATTGAAAGGGATTAAATTTCTGGTTCGGTTTTCGTGACACAAACTACACAAAAATCTATGGTTACTATGTTGACAGAGTGATTTTAAAAACACCAAAAAAAGCCTGGGAGCTCTTTACAAAACAGAATTCATTTGGTGAACCACCAAGTACAAGAACCAACTACAGGACTACAAAGGACACTAGATTAGATCCTAGCTGAATGTATTTTAATAGTTATTTACACTACCTGGCTTAGTGTGGTTTTGTCTTTTCCATCTGCTTTTATACATAGAACACTCAAATATTATGAGCATTTTACAGGTTCATAATAAGGAATTTGTAGAAACATCTCTTATGCATCCATTTTTATGTTTTATTTCTTGCAAATTTGTTGAAACTGTTCTTCATAAAAGGAGACTGCCACAAAGACCATTGCCAAGATGGACAATGGATTTATTCTAAAGAATCCAGACTGCAAGGCCATCAAGGGTCAGCAGTTAGTATCATTCCCTGTATATTACATCCCCTAGGTTTCATCCTCTCACCCAAATATTGATATGAGAAAATTGTGCATCACAGCATAGCTTCTAAAGGGAATCTCGTCTCCTTTGGATACATAGACAGGGCACCATTTTCTTAAGTAGTTTTTCTCCAGTGTTCCCATAAGAGTTAAAAAACCCCCCTGGTCCTATTTGAACAGGCAGGCTTTGCTTCCACTTTTCCCCCATCTCTCTCTACTAGCATCAGCTTAGCTACTCTCACCTTCAGCTACCACTTGTTCTGCACGAGGGCATATCCACTTAACCAGATTAAGTTTCCCAATGCACAATCAATAAAGTGCTTCTGACATCCCAGGCTGAAGGGAGAAAACTGCAGGAGGCAGTGGAGTGGGGCTGTTGACAGCAGGCAGTGTCAGCGCCAGCCCACACTCACAGGCAATGTTGCCAATCCAGACTGAAGGCAATGAACGGATCGAATCTCGCCATGAAAGCTAATATTCGATATCAAATTTGAAAATGTAATTTATACGAATCCCCAGCGTTGGCCTAACGGTACTAACTTCAAAGAGGGGTGGAAATTTAAGCTAATAGTGTTCTCCTTCAATAACTCTCAAAAGCATTTGCTCTTTCACAGTCTATCAGATTATGTCTCAGGTTATAAATGTGAATGTATTTCATTGTGGTTCTTATTCTGTATATTTCTGTGTTCCTGTCAACACAACACTCATGTTGTATTTTTTGGATACAGCATTAGAATACCACCTGCTGAGACCTGACTGGCCATATCACTATTTGCCTGCAAGGTTTGCACCTACTGCATTTCATGGAAAAGTATCTTGAAAAGTATAGAATAATTTCCCAGGAGTACTGATCCCATATAACCAATGGCAGCTTTTGTTTTAAAAGCATTCCATGTCGTCTTTCTTGTGAGGAATCTGAATATCCTAGTTGCTCTCCTTTATTTAGTACTTTAAAGAAAACATTGCAAACAACACAGCTTGTGTTAATTGATCTGTACCATAACTGGTAGATAAAAAATACTACTCCTGGTCTGAGACAACTTCACTACTTCTGATCATTTATGAGCTTATCAGCTGCAGCCAGGAAAAAACCAAACCAACAAACAAAAAAACACCAAAAAAACCCAAACCAAAACAAACAAACAAACAAAACCAACAAAAATAAACAAACCCCAAACTTTTCAGGTAAGCAGAAAAATTTTATCTTTGCCTCTCTCAAGGTTTCCTGTGCCAAAGGTTTATTAATGTGTTTCTCAGAGGCACAACTTACCCATTGCAACCCAACCCCATAAAACAAATAGCTGATTTGTAGACGTGTCTTGAGAAATTGTTCTCTTTCTTCTTTTAAAATAATGGATCTTTTTTATAAAGTTCTAGCCAGTAGATGTATAAACTCCTTTGAAACCATCAGTATAACATATTTTTGGTTCAGCACTACACACAGCACAGAGCTCTACTGTATATGCATAAAGTACATGTTCAAATATAGTTCAAGCTAAAAAATCACAGCGGCATTAAATAATCTGGCAATTTTAACCTTCAGCATTAAACAGATAGACCTCCACATAATTTTAAAACAATTCAACTTGAGCATATATGCCTTAATTCAGGTTTTTCTCTAGAAAAGAAGACCTTTCATATCCAACCACCAATTTTACTTCAAGAAATGACTCCCATGCAAACCTTCCCTTAAACCTATGCTCCCATAAAGCTGGGCTTTACTGTGCAATCTGATCATAAAACTTGGTAGTTTCTTAGCACAAAATAACATCAAAAATGAGTGTGCAGAAAAAAAATAAGCCCCTCAGGGAGAAAATCTGGCACTGTGAAAACAGAATTTCTGCCACACAAAAAGCCTTTGCAGCCTGAAGAATCACATTCACAGTGAGAGGGTTAGCTCTTCTAGGCTAATGATATTGGTCCTGCACTTTTAAACTGCAGAACCTATGGCAAGATCAAAGATGAAAGTACAGAAAATTATTTTCATGAATACTTGTAGGAAGCTAGCGTTGTCTGCTTTGCAAGCAGAGAATTACCACTATTGAGGGCTGATTATAACAAAATAATTCCTGCCTTAAAATGCCTCACAAGTATTAATTTCTTTCTGCAAAATAAGACATTTTGTTAACACATTTTATTTCCAAATGAAACAGAAATACAAAACAAAAAAGTGAGAGGTCCTGACTAAACAAATTTGAAATGTAGGTGAGAAGGAGGCAAGAGAACCTCATGTTTCCAGTTCAGCAGCAGGCTTCTGAGCCCAGTCACAAAGCCTAATGCAGAGTCAGGAAACAAAAATTAAATCTCTTGAGCCCCAGTCTTGTGCCTTGACCACAAAATACTTTTCTCTTCCTGGAGAGACTGTGGCAGGCTGCAAATAATAACCCTTAGGAAGCAGTGGACATCAAAATTAGGCTGGATTGGAGAGTAGAAATGGAAGTATTTTAGAAACAAGCACTGTTTTATCAGGAAAACTTACTGAATAATTTACCAGGTCTTCTCCATCCCTACTCTTCAGATCAATGATTTATCAGCTTTAATATTCCACCATTTTTAACCTAAAACAACTCTGTAGCACTCTTAAAGTTCTTTTTACCTGAAGCTCATCCATGAATTAGTATCTCACATGGAGTTCCTCAAAACCTACACCTATACTGCTCCAAGACCAGTAACCTGGCTTCTGGATATTGCTCCTTACTCCAGACAAATGCCAGGTCAGAAAATGCAAAATCAGGTCTCTCAAATTTGCAGCACAAAGGGATCACAGCAAAAACTTTCTTGGAGACCTAAAGGCAGAACCAACAGCAACTCAAGTTTGTACATATAAACACACAGTCAAAAATAAGACCAAACCATGTTTTCTATTTGCCTGTTATTTGTACAGTCAATTCCATAACAGCAGTGAAAGTGTGAAACAATGCCCTAGAGAGCAGTAGGAAACTCAAGCTCTCACCTACAAGAATTACGAGGCTCTGCCAGCAGCACTCCTGATCTCATACACAGAGTGCTGCTGGAGGGCTACCACGAGCTGAGCCATGGGGCACCACAGGCTGCTCTCGGCCTTTGTGCTGCCCCAGGGTCAGCAGGGCATTGTCACATCGTCACTGCCACGGCTGGACACTGCCAGGGAACACTGGCACTGCCTGGATGCCTGGGGACAGAGAGAAGCACCACAGCAGATGAGGATGGGAGGGGGAATCCCAGCTGTGTGCAGAGCTCAGGCCACACTGGGTTCCAGCCCTATCAGCTCAGAGCTCCACGTTGTGCCTAAGGCTTGGAACAAACAGAGATACACCAAGGAGACCTGGGCCTCACGCTGCCTCTGCTAACCAGAACAGAGGAGCTGAGCCACCCACTGGGTGTAGGAGTTTTATGGATTCTTGGGCTCCATTTTTACATATCCGAATAAAAGTGCTTTAGAAATAATGGCAATTAGAGCAAATAGAATACTTCTGGAGTCAGCTTCCTTTCTCCAAACTTGTTCACCATTGCTTTAACAGTTACAGAATCCCCAGCAATCCCCATTTGTGATCCATCCCCAGTGTTTACAAGGGAACTATTCCAAGGAGCTCTAGAAGCCTGATTCGGTGTCAGATTCCCAGCTGCGCCATCACCCAGCCACAGTCTGCCTGCTTAGTCCAGCGAAATGACAGAGAGCACCAAGCACCCTCCTGCCTTACCGTGGTAGGGGATACCACAGGCTGTAAATTCAGAAAATTATGTGATCACTGATTTGTAATCTCAGAAACAGGGGACAGCATTCAAAGTCTGCTGAATGTTTTACTAAAGCATCTGCTATTTCCCTGAACAGCCTTGTTTCTCTGAGGTTGGGCTTCCCGCC
This sequence comes from Struthidea cinerea, assembly GCA_013397865.1. Classification (NCBI taxonomy): domain Eukaryota; kingdom Metazoa; phylum Chordata; class Aves; order Passeriformes; family Corcoracidae; genus Struthidea; species Struthidea cinerea. The sequence continues at coordinate 1,226,618 of VZTI01005570.1, forward strand.
CTAATTCTCCTGCTTGGAAGCTACAGATCTCTGCAGCAGCAATTGAGCGTCCTTCCTCACCCACTGAAAAGCTCTGTAGTCATACAAGTATCTTTTGACTCTCTATAGAAAACATGTCTATTCTTCTCTCTCTGGGCTAGAAAAAACTCCTGAAATTTATTATGCATTTGAAATAGGCTGCATGTGCATTAAAAGCTGATCAGTCTGATCTACTTTTGCCATGGAGAGCTAAACCATTGCTTGTTGAGTTTGCTGTGTTTGTAGGGTAGTGGGTTTTTTTTTTTCTTCTGCAATTCAGATATCTGGTATACTCTGGTCTAAGAACAATGTCCTTTGCGTGAGATTTCTTGGCTTTCCAAGCAAATTATTTTTATGGCTTGTTTAAAGTAGAGGCTTGAATTTTGTTAGTCTGCAGGGTAGATGAGGTTCCATTCAGAGTTTCATTAGCTAGAGGACATGTGTTAGAAGCACATTGATTAGGATGAAAATGAGGATGTGAGCTTTAGGCTGTTCTCAATTCCTTGAGCTTAGCCAATATAAGTATTGAATTATCCTTTTTTTTATACAAACACACAAATAGGCACACATAATTTCACTTCTTTCTAAGGAGAAAACCTAGGAAATTACAGTGAATGTTTTTGAGAGACTATTCAAAGGACAGAAGGCACTTCTCAAAACATTAACTGCTGTAAATCCATTAAAATATACAGAGAATAGCTAGATGATAATGACTAAAGTAATGAAAATAACATCATCCCACAATAAACTGAAGATCTACAATTAATTTGTGCTCTGCCCCTGCTAATAGTCATGGGAGCATAGAATCCCTCTCTTCCCAAAATACGTTCAAAAAACCCCTTCATTTCAATTCTTGAGAAGAATGGGGGAAAATTCTGCCCCTAATATTTCAATTTACACACCTTTGAATTTCAACACTGTGTTATGTGCCTTTCTATTTAGGGGAGGATTTGCAAAGGGAGAAAGAAATTCAGCTGATTACATTAATATATCAATAAGGGTTGCAGGATTTCAGCTTTGCTGAAAAATCAGCCTTTTATGGCTCTCCAGCTGCTTCCTGATCATATAACAAACTCAATCTTCTGTTTATGGAATTACAGCCTGTTACCATGGAAATAATTATGCTGCAATAAACCCCTGCAGGATCAAATAAAGGAAGAGTGACTGAAGAGAGCAAATATTAAGGGAGGAAACAGTTACTCAAATAAGACCCTGGTAATTAACAAATGTAGCAGGGATAACTGTACACAACACTCAGAGGTAAGTGGGTTTGCGTTAGGACATGGTGTGTAAATACGCAACATACACATAAAGGTTTGCATGTTGTAAAGCAAAAAGAAGATGAAAAAAGGAACACAGAAATAAAATATAATTTATGTGGTGTCTATCCCGTCTGTTCAAAATAATTTTGTGGCTCCCTGGCCAAGGCACAATGTTACATGGAACAATATTGTAATTGGCCCAATTTCAACCAGGAGATAACATTCAAAACTCCTTCTTAAAGACATTGTTCAAACTCCTTGTACAATCTAGAGTCAGCCTCTTGTCTGTCCATTTTAATGGCTGACCCTTTCACTGTAAACAGCATAAAAATATAGGTAAACATCAGAGGAAAAGTGAAGGTTTTAAAATCATTCCCATCAGCATCGCTCATTTGACATTCTTTTTCTTCATTAAAAAAAGTTAAGAACATAGCACCATATTTTCTGATTCCTCATCCAAACTGAATCTTGTAAAGTGTAAAAGCTATATGCGAGGCTTGGTTTCTCACACAGACCTATCACAAAGCTTCCAGGTTTTCCCTCTGAGAAGAAAATAAAACCAAGTCTGCACGGCTGCTTCAGGGTCTGCTGCAAAGTCAAAGCAGGAGGATAAGGGTTCTGTGTCACAGAATGAACAGAGAACGATGGATCATTTTCTGCACTAGGCTCTCCTACTTAACGCAGTGTGGCAGGTTTGCACTGGCTCCTTTTTCCAGGCACACAGGACCACAGAAGCAGGGAGAACTATACCCTAGAGTGATGTTTTTTAGCACCACAGCAAACAAGTGGACTCAAAGGTTATTGAACTGCCGTCAGTGTCTGGCTAAATCCACTTCTGACTTGAACACATTGAGTTTTCCTGTACCGTCCAAATCCTGCTCTCAATACCTGGTTCCTTTGTCCTTGAATTTTGTAGTTATTGATGTTAAAAAATGGCAAAATCAGCAAGAAAATATTGAATTAGCTTGGGCAAGTCCCATTCTCCCCTTGGCTGCAGTTCTGCCCTCTTTCCATATCAAGCATTCATGAGCGCGCAGAAGTCACAACCCCGTATCATTACCGGGGCACAGCGTGTGGGAGAAAGTCTGACACCGCCGTGTCCAGGCAGGCAGAGGAGCACAATGCTGCAGAGAAACACAGGAATGCCCTCCGTGCCAGGGGCTCCACTAACACAGCAGCCTCTCTCACAGACATCCCAGGGAACAGGAGCGCTGAGGAGTGCACGTGTGCAAGAGAAGGCCCCAGGTACGGAGCAATATTCTGCTGTCACTTTTCTGCAAAGCAGAGAAATCAGCTGCAGACCGAGACATGAAACCCAAAAGCACAGACTTATGGCTGCTCATAGGAAGTGAGAGAAGTCCTTCTGGATTTGTTCCATCTGGTACATATCTAGTTTATACAGCAGCTGGAGGTCTCCTGTTAGCCCTGGGTTCAGAGAATTGAGGTCAGAAGCTGCTGTCTAACCCTACCTCAGCACTCAGCCACACCAGGCACGGGCCCTGAGCAGCTCAGTTCTGGCCCAAGGTGCACAGTACTAACAAAGCTGCAGCATACCTCAAGCTGACTGTTACATTAAAAGCTATCCAATGACTTCAAATTTAGTGGCTCAGTCCCCTAAAAAATTGTTTTAATGTTCTTGCTCATGTTCTCTTGTTACTTTTCCATCCGTATCTGAATTGAAAACAAAGGACAGGACTTTACAGAATTCAAGACCACATAAGGCCAGAAATTTCAGAAATACCGAAGTCTGGTGTCTCTGGTTAGACCCATATCCAGTGACACAGAGAAAGAGACACTGAACACTGACAGGAGCTTGTCTCCACAGGAGATAAAATCTTAGCTAAGCATTACCAGGGTCTGTAGAGGCCTGAGCATAAATGAGGAATACATTTCCAAGTTCAAAGTCAGAAAAAAATGTCGCTGCATGTACACCCACTAAAACACAAGCCCACTCACTGGCCTTCCTCTGACACTGATGTATTCTCCAACCATCCACTTGGGATACTTGAAATACTTGCTTCCAAATAGCATCATCTATTCTCTAATGATTTTCTAACACAAAAATCATTTAGAAAAATAAATTGTTTTCTAGCCATGCTGTGATAAGCCAACCCTATTTTCTCCCAGCTACTCTTGTTAAAGACAGGTAAATAAGAGCATTTACAAATAGCTCCTGTCTGAGCACCACAAGCTGCAATTCACAATGAATAAATGTCAGAATTAACAGCAGCAGACCAGCATTTTCTCCCCTCCTGTGTGACTGTCCTTCAGCTACCTAATGCTCAATAGTTTTTGAGATCTCATTTTGGGATTGCTGACAGTTCTGGATACTGCATCAGTGTCAAACTCCAAATTGGCAGGGTCCTTTGCTTACTCCCAGCTCAGCTATAGTGGCTAAAGAGCTCCTGCCTAATCACACAAATATGTTTCTTTGCAAATTGCAAAGCTGTCTGTCAGTCAACTCTCAGAAAAACCCAAAGAGATCTTGAAATTTTGAGGAGACTTCTCTCAGTGATTTCAGCACAATAGGAACAAGCAAACTGTTTTATTACAATGTTCCTGAAAGATCTTCCCGGGAGCAATTTGTAAGTGAACTGAAGATGGACCTCCAAGAATTCAACACACCTGTGATGCTATTCCAGCACCAGCCAGCAGTCATTATTTAATTAAAGCTACAAAAGATTTCTTTTACTTTGACTGAGCTCACTAAATGCTGTCATTTTGGGAGGACCCACCTGATGCCCAAGCTCTACTAATAATTTTAGGCAAGGTGCAAATAGCAAAAAAATTGGGAACAATTTATTCAATGTCTTCTACAGGAAATACTTCATTATGAAGTGATGTTTATGCATTGCTTCCCTTTAGACATCAATCTGCGTTTTTTAAATGGCAAAGAAATTAAAACTGTTGAATAATCTGCACATTTCATTCACCTCCAAAGTGAAATAATTCCTTCAACATTGACTCATTCTGATACTACTTTCAATTCAACCTTTTGTCAAGACACATGGAACCAAACAACCCAAAAAGACAGAAGCAGGCACAGTTTAGCACTAACTGCAGGTGATTGATATTATTTTCTTTAGAAATTAAGAATAAGACAACACAGATGGGTACACTATTTGGCTTGCTAAACACTCTCAACAACTTACATCTTATTTGATAGTTTGGACTTGTTTGTTTCCTAAGCAGCAAATTTTATAGTACTGAATAGAACAACTGCACTCAGTGGCACTGCTGTAAAAATCAGTGCAGGTTTGGGGCCTCTGGTAGTTAGTTTCCGAACAATTAAAAAATGATGCTTTTAATGAGCATTTCCTAAGCCTGTTGATGATTTTAACTCTAGCACAAGGCCTTTCTGACCTGCATATGCCAATCTTTTTGCCCCCAACTCTGCACTTGTGGTTTCCATAGGACAATGCACTTAAAACACAAGAACACTTCATCCTCAAGTCACTGTAGGAAATCAAAATCGAACTCACAGTCACTGCTTTGTTTTGAAAAATCCAAGCCTTTTTCTGTGCTGCTGGGTGCACACATCCCACTGTAGCTAAGCTCTTGAATCGATGGGGAATTGTAGCAGCTGGGGTATAGAACTCCAGACCAAGCAGAAGGCACTTTTCAGAGCACTTCTATATAGAGGAGTGTCCCTTGCCATTAACTGCTTTTGTACAATCTCACCATATCTCATCCCAAAGAGGTGGGAAGAAAGGTTTTCATATGTGGCTATTCAAACTTTGAGGAAAACAGAAGGATTTGAAAGTCAGTGCTATAAAGATAATTCCAGTTTAATTAGTATAAAATTATTTTATACAAACACTATGTTGTATTCACAAACAACATCCATGTTTTCCTGTCAACTATAAATTTTCAGAAACTCTGCACAACATCAGAGATACTGAAGTCTCATATCTATTCTAATCTGTCAGGCTACAAAGATATCTATAAAGCCAGAGTAACACTTGGCCTTAAAAAAATAGCACGAACATAAAACGTGTCATGCAGTAGAGTCAAAAACAAAACCCATGGATGAAAGAGCTCAGTTTCAAGGGAATAAAGAACATGTAATTTTGGTACCTTTGCATTTCTTGGTAGCCACTAATTTAAAACAGGAATAAAACCACTCTAAGTTCTACACTGTGTAGCAGGGGAAGAATGTTTGGAAATTCACTTGGACATCAAGGGCAACTGAAAATTAGGCAGCTTCAAGATCCAAAAAATGATTATGTCATTTGTCTTCTAGGAAAAAACTATTTTAAGATAAGAAAATGTTATTGGTATCTACTCCAACCTCTTGAGTCATATAGGCAAGACCATTCCACAGTAATTACTATTTCATATCCATAGTTTGTGGTTGGCTTTTTTCATCTTTCCTATTTTAAACAAGAAGCCACCTTCACTGAGAGACCATTTAACATCACATTGTGGAACAGAATGTGCAATAGAAATCAGTAACAAGTGTCTGTGCAGTTAATGAATAGCACACCTGAAAGAAGTTATATTTTCTAATTTTGGTGCACATCAGATCATGAAAGTAAAAAAGTATTTCCAGCAGAAGCAGACACCTGACTTGCAAATCTGATTCCAATAGTTTTTCAGTATGGTTCTGAAGAAAGTAAAAATTTCCTAACAGTGGGTAAAAGTTAAACCTAAGCAATACCTTTAATTGGCAATTTAAGAAGGCAAAATGGAAATGGGCTATTGTGAAATTTAACTCAGTATGTATTTGTGACTACCTTTGTCAGAGCAAATATAATCTATAGGTTACTCTGCTGCTCTCTTCTCCTATTCCTTACAAATCAGAAAATTAATTACCCAGAAAATGGTCTCCAGTAGTAGGAAGCCAAACAGGTTTAATGTATAATTTATATATGGAAATGTAGGTGTCAACACTGTGACAGTTCATCAGATAAATATTTTTGCAGTTAGATTTTTTTGTATCCGTGTCCCTCAAAGAATGAGCATGATACAGATTATCTCAATGATATTATGTTGTCTTGGTATGTGGAGCTGAACTGCATTTTTAATTTTTTCTCAGCTACAAATCAATCAAAACGAACAAGGCTTTTGAGCTGTATGAGAGGAGCTGTTCTGATGCCATCCCTCTCAGAGGGCCATTCACAGTGAGAGCACTAACATGAAGAAAATAGAAACTAAACTGAATGAGGTTTTCCAACATCCACCTTGCCATCTGTGAGCAGTAATTTTAAACTCCTAATATGGCTGACTCGGGTGTTCTGAGCATTCCCCCCTCATTTTAAGGCTACCATTGTAACTAAGTCCACTCATTTCATGCAGCTCTGTGCTTCAAGTGAGTCTTGGAAAACAGTTTTGCTTTGAAGCATATTTCTAATAATAGTTTTTGAATTGATAACTATCTAAGGGGTACTTTGTAAGGTTCAGAAGCTCTAGATATTTCAAGTCTGACAATTGAATCCAACAATGTCTCTGTGTTGGGGTGTTTTCTACCGTGGGTGCGTTCAAGTAAGCAACACTTGAAATGCTGATTGCTGTCCCATAATCACTAAAGAGCTTTCTCAAAATCAGCTACCAAAACTTACTAGAAATTTTGAAGAGTCAAGCTTTAATAGACTTAAAAACAGGATAAGATCTTTGGCAGGGAAATGAGTGTTTGACGTATCTCTGTGACATCTCCTAGTGGAGTGAGGAATCACTGTAGTTACATTTCCAAGCTGAAAATGTTTTCTATCTTACACCAGCCTAACAGCTTCATCCTATGAATGGAGAAAGAGCTGGAAAGCCACTTACTCAGAGAAAAGAGCAAGTAATTAAGTATTTCTGTATATTTGAAACCACTTGGAACCAAGACCAGTCAGTTGGAAAAGATATTTGAAGTTCTTTTTGGATGCTTCTTCCATCATTCTCCTATTCGCTTTCTAAGTCAACACATTCAGCATTCATAGCAGCCTCTGGAAGGAGCTCCATATTTTAACTACATATTGCATGCAAACACATTTCTGGTTTCTCATTTTTGGTTTTGGTTGTTGGCTTGCCACACTATTATCCTACTCCCTAGGCACAATCTCTTGGAGACTATTTGCTAATATAGTTGGAAATTTAATCTCCTACGGTATGGCTGTTTTGATATTACAACTTATTCACAAAGAGCCCTTCGCAACAAGCTCAAATTCATAGAATCATCTCCTACTTCAGCCAGCTGGAAATATTTAATGCCAAGTCAAGGAACCGCAATAGCACAGGCTTTTGCCTGAGCTAGAGTGAGGGGTGGGCATGGCAGGTGAAAAAAAAAGCCTTAGGAGTAGAGGGGAAACTGGGTGCATCAGTTATCACTGACAGAACAGCAGCAGTGACTCCTGACAGGCACTTCAAAACAACTCCCCTCACTCCATCACTAAGATACTCCCAAAAGAAAGGACCAGCCTGGAGATACAAGGACCAGCCTGGAGATACAAGGAGCAGGACAGCTTTTGCTGTCCCTGACTGTCATTTTGCCCATGGGCACAGCTGGCACTCATCCTTGCAATCTCTCCTAGGCGCCTGCTGCACCACAGCCAGTTGCAAGCCCACCATCCCCAGCTCTGAAGCATAGAAGGAGGTCACAGATCTTACTCTGGTTGCGCCTTGCTGCCTTTCTCAGCACAGCCTCCTCCATTCGGGCTTTCTCTTCCCTTTCCCTCCAGCGCCTCAGCTGCTCTTCTCTCATCTTGTAGAACAAGATCTGCTTTTGCTCTTCGTTCAGCTCTGCCAGGAGCTCAGGGTCAATATACATATCACGCAAAATTTGCTGCAGCATGGTGACTCCAAAAAAAACCAACCAAACAAAAAAGGACAAGGAAAAACAAAAAAGAGAGAGAGAAACCTGCTTCCAGTTATACTCACTACAGTGACAAAACCCCACTGATGGCACTCCAGAAAGCAAACTGCAGCAAAGGAGCTCTCCCACACCTGCCTGCCCAGGAGAGGTTTGATTCTTGCTCTGGCCCTTTTTGTGCAGGCATATTCTGTCCTTGTCGTTACAGGGACAGAGCTCTTTGCTTATCTCATCCTCCGAAGGTTGAGACAAGTGTCAGGTGAATGTAAGAAAAAGGAACAGAAAAGCATAGGGAAAAAACATAAAATGAAAAGGCTGGGAGAAAAAAGAAAAAGTCACTTCAGTGCTCCTGACTGCAAGCCAGTAAAAATAAGGGATTCTTGATTGAACCCAGCAGCTTTGCTCCCTTGAGTAGAAGGAAATTCAACATAGAGAGCCTCAGACTTTCAGGTCAAGTAGTTCTCTTCAGCAGCAATACGCTCCCAAGGGTGTGAGCATTGCCCAGAGGTTTAAAGTGATGTCATGGTTAAAGGTATCACCGACACCAACAATATCTATGTCACTTTGGGAACTGATCTCCCCTGATAAGAGAGGAGTTTGCATATTATTTCTCAGTCTAGCCTGTTAACCAGTCTCAACAGAGTAAGGCATGTTAGAGATCATAGTTACCTGGTGTTGACAAATACTGTCATGCAGCAAATTGACTAAAATGCTTCTAAAATTAAAAGCAGATGTAACAGAAGCCACAAGAATCTTGTTATCACTTTATAAATAAATTAATATCAATTAAACAAGACTAAGTTCTCAGCAATTCACACAGACTATGCAAGTCCTGATGCTAATTCATTTTCCATTTGGTGACTGGAGGAAGTTACAGTGCTGCTCTTCCAGGAGATTATGGCTTTTCACTACGTAACAGTTTTATCAAAATTGGTAAAAATAACATTTCAGCACCAGGGCCAACAGCCACTTAATTATGTAAAAAAACCAAACCAAAGTCCAAGACACTAAAAAGCAAACCCTCTGGGTGTGGGAGCCTGTTTTCACTGGGCAGTGGCTCAGCTCCTCTGGGGAGGACGGCACTCTGTGGGAAGGGGGCCACTTTGTGAGACAAACCAAAGTGTGGCCACTCAGAGGCATCACAGAACACAGATCGCATTTGCAGGCTGAGCCACATCCCACTTGATTTTTACACAAGGAAGAGAAAGAGCAGGCCTGTATTTCCTCACAAGAAACCTGCTTTATAGATAAGGAGCTGTCAAAGTCAGATATGACTTCCATGACCTCATATTCAAAAACATCCTGCTAATGCATCTATTCATATGTCCTTCATTTGAGGCATGCAAAATACTATTGTCCTAACTTAGGTAGAAAATAAAACTGATATAAACCAAAATTCCAGCAAAGACACTCTACCACCTGGAAGCACAAAGCCAAAGATGCTTGAATGATGCCTTCAGCTGAAACAGGATTTCAGAGCCCATCATGTTCTGTAACAAGTGCAGCCCACATGCTACTCTGCAATTCAGGATCTGTCTTATGTACAGATTTTTGTCTCCTAAAACAAATGCCTTTGTTATTTACTATTATTTCTAAGAAATACAGCTTGGCAAGAAAAAAAAAAACTAGAGTAAGAAAGATTTTGTTATGCTTCTTTATTTTACCTAGTCAGGTACAGAAAGGGGAGACCCTGAGGGGGTTGGCTTTCATTTCTCTGCTTCTATTCAATTATATTAGAGCTGTGGCTCCATATTTTGGCACTAATTGAAAAAGACTCGCCTTTGCAAAGGCTTCAGGGCAAGCAGTTTCACTGTTTTACTCATCTGTCATCATTCTTATTTTATTTTGCTTGACTTCACAGACCAGAAATTAAATCCTGATCAGAAGCTATCACAGTGCAAAGAACAAACTCTTCATCATGGATTATGTGCATTTAAGCATGATAAGTAGCACCATTTCTGAACAGCATTCAGCTGCAGCAGTAGCTCAGGATGGAGATACAAGACAGAGTACAAACAAATATTCAGACAACTACTTGTAATGTTCAATGGGCAACCACACAAGAAAAACAGCAAGAACAAAGAGATGAAATGACATTTCATAAACAACCCATTGCCTGAAGATTGTTCACCAAAAATATTTAAGGATTGTAACCAAATGATCAAGTGGAATTAACCTGTGTGGGAATTATTTTTTTTTCTTTAAAAAAATAAAAAGTCACACGTGGAAGTGTTATCATCTAATCACAGCAGCGAATCTGATCAACTGTCTCATCGTAGATTTTCTTTGGGTAGCATCAATCCAAAATAAAAAACTGGAAATACAAAGGAGAAGTAAGAAACATAAAGAAACATCTCATCTGACGTAAGCCAACATCCAACAGAAGTAGAAACAAACATCATAAATTTTGCCATTAATTTCTTGTCCAAGATAAAAAGACTATGCTTCATAACACTTGGTTTTCAAACTCTCACATGGGTGGCAGCTTTTCATCATGTCTCTCTTTGCTTTCACTGGTAGCTAGGTTTGTTTTAAGACTTACATTCCTTCATGGGATGGAAAGCCCAGGGGATCAGTGAAAAGAATCAAGTTTTCCACCAGTTTTCCCTTTCTAATTAACATTTGATTTGATTTGGTAACAATCTGGAAATGGAGAGAATGGGAGTAGATAGCTGGTTACCCACCTGCAGATCCCAAAGGCAGAGAGAACCTCAGTCATGTGAGTAAATACTAGGCATGCTTGAGAACCTGATGACCCACTGATCAGAAAAGACTGATGGTGGATGGTGTCCCCAGAAATACATGGTTTGGATATTTGGGGTGAGGTACTTGGCCGAGCCTGTTATCTTCATCAGGAGCTGCAGCTCTGTCATTAAGAGCTGACAACACCCAACCCATCTGTGCTGAGCACCTTGCAGGGCATGAGAGAATTTGACAGCAGGTCCACCTTCCATATACCCTCACCAGAGCAGAAGCGCTAAGAAGCAATAATTAACTCAGACAATTAAGTGTAGTCACTAAGCACTACTCCAGTACCTCAAATTTCTCCTGCATCTGACACTAATACTTTCAGAACCACTTTTCTCCTCTCTGAAGAAATGCTCTTAAAGAACTATTAGAAAATCATTAATGGGCCCCTTTAATACAGTCAGAATGACCCCAAGCATGCACAGCAAGGAATAAAAGAAACCTGTCTATACAAAAGGTACTCATCTGCCCCCTTGTAACAACCATCGTGGAGTAGATGGACTAGGGAAAAATTCTGCCCCTCACTCTTTTTCGAGTCCAGATTACATTCAAGCCTCTCCACTTGCTCTCCTGCCCCTGTGATGAAGCTTCTTAAGGAGCCAGTTTCCTCACTAGCAGTTCAAATGTAAGAACCTTCCTGACTAGCTGTGATCCTTTATCTGGAATGAAATAATACTTGCGTAAAAACATTCTATTTCTACACTGCTTGTGTTCCTTCCTGTGGAGGCATCTGTATAGTCATTACTTCACATCCTTCCTTTAGTGTTTTTAACAGAAGATTGTTTTCAAGCCCACTCCAGTAACACACAGGGGTGTCACAGGCATCAGCACAGCTTTGCTTCCTGCTCACCCTCTTCACTAAGAGCAAGCCAGGCACTCAATTCCTCTGTGGAGAACCATCTCTAGAATGATGTTAGGTAAAAACTAACAGATTTTGATATGAGATGTCTGACAATCAAAAATTCAAAGAAAACAACATACTTAAAGTCAAAAAATGAGAGGTCACAGATTTCCTTGCATAACTAAGAACAGATCATCTAACTCTGAACCTCTCCTATCAGAGGGAAAGGAAGAAAATAATTACTCTCTGCTTTGAAGACATAGTCCTGTTCAAGAGATAAAAGAGCTGCTTCTCTCTTTTGTTATCCCAGTGAACCTGTTGTCTTGTATACGAAATATTCCCAGCAGTATCCTATGGCAATTAAAAACTCGATTTTTAACCTAGTAGACACTGATTCTCATTGCAGTTCATGCTTCCACAAATATTCCAAATACATAGATAGAATTATCACAAAGAAATTATCATGGTCTCTCCTGATTGCTCAGAAAATTAAGCAAATCTAGGAGGTCCAAAACAACCTTGAAGAAACACCAAACCAACCATAACAACTCTTGTTATTGCCAGGATTAACTCATATTTTGTAAGGGATGAGCTTTGCAACTCCAACCAACACAGAGCCAGAAAGCTGAGGGATAGGAAATAACTCAGGCAAAACACAAAGTAAAACTTTTACTGCAAAATAATTATTCTCTCTCTTCCCTTCCTTTCCCAGACCTGATTAATATATGGACAAATTAATGACTCAGAAAAGCAGGGAAATTTGAAGTAAGGATGCCTGCTTCCTGACTGTGACCATCCATCACCTTTCCAGCCTTCCTGGGAAGCATTTTGAATAGTTTAGCAGGACAATGAGCTCTCCATTGCTTTTGCACCTCGGTTGCCCCTAGTTCAACAGCTAAGCTAAAATCATTACAGAAACATTACAACTCGGCAGCCTATACACAAAATAAAAGTGACTATTAATGGAGTTCTTTGTTGGCAGTCATCACCTTACAATAATTGCCACACAACTTGATGCTCTAATTAGTAGCAGTGTCTGCAAGGAGCCCAGAGCTGTTTAAAATTTAAGTTTGGAGTTTCCTTTGATCTTAAATGGCATCCTCTGGGACTAGACACACTCTGTCCTACCTCTGGTGTAGTAGCTTTCTGGCTAAGCACTCCTCAGCACTGCTGCTAGAATCCATCTGCTGGGGGAGGGGAGGGAGAGGAAGAGGTGCAGAAAAACATTTTCATTTCATTTTTTAAGAAAGGGGGTAATCCTTAATTGGCTAAGGCCTGCAAATCTCTTCACCCATTTTCCTCCGAGCATGTGCATCTTCCATTCCCTGAACTGAACAGCTCACTGGCACTGCTGATTATTGCTGAGCCAGCAGAACAGCATTTGCATTTGGATTTTATGACACAGCCATATAATCTATTTTAGCCATGTCATTTACATAAAAATATTGGGCTATAACCTACACATTACAGGGGAAGAGAGGGCTGTAATGCAGCTCTCTCCTTAAAGAAAGGGATATGATTAAGAAAAAAAAACAGTAAACAGAAAATGTGGCAATCATATTTGCCAGACTGTGAACTACATGGTCTTAATCCATTTTTTGTGGTTTGTGTCTTTATATTTTTCATTTTTTAAGAGGAAGCAGCATGCAGTATCTTAATTTTTCAAGTCCTGCTGCGTCAGCATCAAAAGGAGAACAGTAGAACCTGGAACTGAATGGTGCAGGAGGGAGCTGACCATGTAAAAGGGGAAAGGTAAAATTAACATTTGGTTGAGATCTCCTAAACCCTACAAATCTGTCACTACAAAAGCTTTGCACTCCCCATGAACTAGCCTTGTGTCTGATTTGCAAGTTGCTGTTAATTTAAGGCTAGAAAAAACCAAAACCAATTGATAACCATCCCTTCCCCACTTCCTCTGTCACAGATGGGTGTAACAAAACCTGCCTGGTTTTACTCCATTTCCATAGTCAAGTCTGTGGCTCCCTCTAAGGGCTGAAATGAGTTTCTCAGCAGCACAATCTGCAGCTGGATCAGAATGATTGTTCCCTGAAAGCTATTCCATTATAAAGCACCACATAAAGCAAGAATGAGGGCATGTTTTTCCAGACCTTCCATTTCCACAGAGAGCTAGAATCATTAAACCAGACTCCAGCATATTTTGGAACATGGGCAGGCTTTGCATGCTCATCATCTTCTCTGTACTAGTTCAAGATTGCTATTTCTACCAGGCACTTTGTTAATTAAAAAAGAGAATAAAAAAATTGAGATACACATAGCAAAATAAGAACTAAATAAATATATTAAAACCTCATCTTAATGAGATGAAATGGAGCAAGAGAGCTACAAACCAATCCATTAGTAAAGATGTCTTATACTGTCAGTCTTACAGCTGCAAGTGAAACGATGCTAACTGGGGATTTTAACGGTGCAATGAAGATTTACAGTGGCAGGAGTCTCATCAGATAGATGGGTTTTCTTTGATTTTATTTTTATTCAAGTCTGTTATTCCTCAGTCCCACACAGAAATCAGACAACCACAAATATAGAGAGCACTGACAGAATGGAAAGCAAAGGGACGGGAACTAACCCAGAGAAAGTAGTATTTGAAGTCCAGGGCTGCAGAGAGTAGAGCCATCTGTCATTACTCCAGTCTCCCAAGGTTAATTCTGTACTCTGCAACATGACTTGCCCTTCAGAAGAAGTCCCATCAGTGATTATTTTTGCCTGGCACTGTGGCAATCCTACCCAGCAAGATTACTTTAGGTCTATCCCTTTGTGTTCCCTGCCACAGCCATCATACACACAATTACACGGGAGCCTGTGATGCCTTCAAGGTTCAGCACAATTTATTAGAGATTTGGGGAGCGGAGTGAAAAGGGCAGCCCTCCAATTTTTCTTCAAGTTGATAATCGATATTTGAAATTCTGACCTGCATTACAAAGGTCTGAGAAGTATGTAGAACAACATATACTTGATGTTTATTGCTATTAATACACTAACAATAGCATGGCAGAACAAAGAGCTGGCAAGTCCCATTATAATTTCTCAAATGGAGAATGAAGCATCCACTATTAAAATAATTCAGAGTAAAAGCTAGTTACCAAACAGAAAAAAAAGCCAAGATTCTTTGACAGAATTCATCTAAGAAAACATGGTAAAAAGGCTTGCAAGTAACAACTGATGTTCCATTGGCCAGACTTTGCAGGGGAGGGGCAGAAGATGATGACAGAACACTCTCATACACTGCAATTAACTAAAACAGGGTTCTTGGTACTTCACCAACCTCTCCCTGGGATTGTGCTAATTCAATTGGTGTACACCTCATTTACAAAACAGTAATCAAACTCTTCAGGCTGGACCCTCAGCTACAAAGGGGGTGTACTTGGTTGGCAGGCAGCAGGCTCTACTTGGGCAGCAATTACAGCTCCCTAAACGTCCGTAGGGATCTGGCCTTAACAGATTAAAGGCGCACTGGTAACAGCCTCCAAGGACTTCCTTAGTTCAAAAAGATAAGCAGAATGCACTGCCTCCTGCTCTCCTGTTTACACTTCCTTGCTCACATCAGGTCCTGATGTTACCCTGCACTGCACGAAACCCAGCCTGTGCTTACACTGCACACTGCAGGCCAGCTCTGTGCTGGTTAAGTACAAAATACATCAGTCCATCTGTTTCTCAGCAGAAGTCTCCACAGCCAAAGGAGGCCATCCGAGACCCTTCAAGGCAGAACTGGTTGCCTTTCAACTCTGCAGTGATAGGCTTTTCTTAAGGCTCTACACACCTTTTCTTTTTATTGATTTACCTCTATCTGATCTTTATCATGATCTGTTAACCAAGGAGAAAACTCTAAGTGCAGACAGCTGCCTAAAGAACATTGCTGTAGTCTGCTCTTCTTTCCCTGCCCCTCAGCACACACCTTTCCAGACCCAGCTGTCTGCATAACAACAGGACACTTATCTTCAAGCAAGAATTCTGTATTCTCCTTCATAAGAATTATTCGCTTTGTGTATCAGCAAAGCCCAAAGAGACCATGACCTAATTGCTACATGAAATTATTCCAGCATTTGGTATGTTTTCAGTGAGCTTCATTACAACAAGCTACCCAAGAGATACCGTGCTCTACATTATGTGAGTTTCTTCTCTCAGATACATATTAACTTATGAAAATGCTCAGCAAGTTCACTTATTTCCATCTCACCATAAGAGCATTGGAAAGTATCACGTGAGAGCTAATTTTCTTTAATATACTCCCTGGTACAATTTAGCTGCATTATAAATAATGCAGCAGTTGTAGCACATCAACTTCACATCATATCAGACACTGCATTATGGCAGCTGAATTGATTGCTTGTGTAATTGAAGGCCACCGATAGGAAAATTTTTCACCATTTAAGTGACTCATCAGCTTTATATACAAAATGTCTTGCTTTAGTGGCACCATGCAAGTGGCTTACTTTCAGGGCATAGCATTTTTGCCCATTTAAGCCACTTCTTATTCTTGTCATCTTCGTTGGCAATACAATCCTACAGATTTACAAAAGACAGAGCATAATCTGAATGCTGATTGTAAAGGATTTCTTTTGACTATCAGACTCCTGTTTGCAAGACCTGATCAAAATACAGCTACACAAAAGTAGTTTTGTTTCTGATGGGAGTTTTTGAGGGTTTGTTTTTGCTCTGTTGTTGTTTTGTTTTTTTTTAATTTTAATATTTCACTCACCATAAGAAGCCAGCCTTCTCTTTGTTCTCAAGGGTCAGATAGAAAAATCCACAAACACTTTTGGTATCATATTGTTGTCTTATTTTTAGCTTCACTTGCTGCCTACCTCCTAAGGTAGCAAAACCTCTGCTGCAAAAAACTGCCTAACTTCCTGCTGTAGATCACATTTAGCACTTTCCATGTCTGTACACTGAGGTGCTGTTCAAAAGTTTAAAAAGCCATACCTAAAGGATTTTGAAAATCCTTCCCTTTTACCTGAAGTCTTATTAAGACCTTCTCCACTGCTGTCACATATGGTGGAACAAAGAGCAGCTTAGGACATTCCTAAAAAGAACTTGATTTTTTTTTTTTCCTCCAATCTAATCATCTTCACAGTTTCAAGCCACAAAACCTTGATTAAGCCCACTGGTTCATTGTCACAATACAAGCCTGCATAGCTTTGGCATTCATGTCTGTGCTCCATTCACCTGACAGAAAATACCCTCTTCAAAGTTATTTGCAAAATTATGACAGATTCAAGTTTCACAATAGGGATGTGTCCCTATCAATCCCTTATGGCAGACTTATGAAGTAAGAGCAGCTCTATTTCATTCTCTCTGCTCTTGTCACATCCTCAGTCATGAGAGTCACCTCATTCTTTTCCAACAGTGCCATGCACTGCACTTCTTCAGGCTTTTATTTTCTCCTAAGTCTCTGCATTTTGTATTTCTACTGTTGCTTCCTGCACTAAGCCTCTGCCCACTGTCAGCACTACTGCCTGAGAAGGATGACCAGCTCAAGCAATTTCATCCCTGCTCCTCTCACTGCAACACAGGACTGCAGCATTTTTGTGGTATCCCGCCTTTCCCCTCCCCCAACAGGAAGACGAGCCCCTCTACATTGCCCACGACCCAAATAAGCAGAGGCAATACACTTCATGATATTAAATATATTATACAATATGGCCACAAAATGACTAAAGTACTCAGGGGTGATTGAGGAATTTCTTCCTACAGAAACTCTTGCTTTGGTGTAACTAACACTGTACCATGCAAGCTAGTTCATGCACAGAGACACATTACATATGTTGGGCAAATATTCCAGCCACTCCTGAGTAACAATGGATTTAAGCAGGTTATGTTCCAGGTCTTTCTCTCCTTTTAGTAAGTCACCTTAAGCCACCTCCATGCCCTCAGTTAAAAAAAAAATATACTATTTCTAATTGCCAAATAAGATTATTTTCACATGTTCATCTTCGAATTGTTTGAGTACCTCCTTATTTTACCAGGGTGCAATGAGTGAGCTGCCCAGGGGGTAGGTGATGTACCACTACCACTGTTTTGTATTTTTCTACTCCCTCACTGCCCATGATCTCACTACCCATGTGGATCAGCAGCAGCGGGGATCTCTTCCGTTCCCTGCAAAGCATTGGAAGACAAACTGTTGTCAGCTGCCCTCAGAAGTTTGGAGTAGGGCTCAGATTCAGCCACCAAAGTATGCTCCAGTCACGGGCATAGTCATGCCTGCAATGGTGAGAGCCTCCAGTTGAAAACCATTCACAGATGGCTGCAGCTGCTGTAGGTCCATTTCTATCACAGCTGGAATAACCTTGAAGTTTGTTAGCATAGGATTGATTCAGGTCCTGTCATATTTTCAGGATTCTGATATCTCATACTGAGGTTTACTTACCACACTCCACACCACCAGCTGCCTTCCTAACATGGCCCTGTCTTCTCTTCCACAGAGCACTTGCCCCGACTGCACAACCAGGCAGCTCAGAGCTCTGCTACACCCACACCACCATGCACTCCAGAAGCCTTAAGTGTTCTGCTCCAAACTACAGAGCAGCTCACTGTTTTTTATCCTCAGCCTTCTTTCAGTCCTCTCCTCACAACTCCAGAGCCCAGGCCAGGCTGCACACAATCCCATGGCCACTGTCTGTGCAGCCTGTGGCCCAGCTCTCCGTGCGAGTCACAAATCTTCCGTAGAAGCTGGGCTGACGCTGCCCTGGAGCATGCTGCTGCCTCCCTGCTAGACCTGCTAGGTAGAAAAGATCACTTATTCCTCATGAGAGCAAGCAAGCAAGTGGGTCAGCTTCTGAGAGTAAAGGTGAGGCTCAGGGAATTCACCTCACAGTCAAAATAAACTGCACTTGTGGCTCCAAGAGTGAACTATGGAGGAAGACCTGGTCCCTCTGATTTGACTGGTAAAATGTGATTTATTTAGTAGAGGTGGGAGTTTTTTACATTAATACTCTTGGGAGTTTTAACATTCTGATCCAGTAGGTTACATCTTATGGATACAAGCAGATCCTTTGATTAAATTATACTGATAAGCATGAGTCCCTCAGTGAGATGAGTCATACCCTGATGTGAAACAGGTTAGTGAGAACTTTTTAGTTTTTCACTACTGGCGCTACAAACAGTTCAGTGCAAACTAAATTAACCATCAATTCTGAGCCCTAGAGTGCTCCAGTCAACCACATGAAGGCACCTCATTTTCTCCTACGAAATTCAGAAAGGTCATAGATCTGTTACTTTCAGCCTTGAGAACAAATACCACAGGGATAACTGGTTGAAGGTATAATGGCTTGTGATGATCAGAATGATCCAATAGTCCCTGCTGGCTTATTTACTATGAATCTGTAAACTCACCCAAGAGTGAGACAGACTGCTCCTAAATGGAGCTGCCATCAAACAGATCAAAGAACTCAGCACTTAAACAGGAGAAATGCCTGAAGGCACTGGAGCAATGCAGGACTTGTACTGAAAATTTTATTTTTAGTCTTTATTCATTTAAATTAATAGTTCTTATAACCATAATTATTATGGAAAAGAAAACAAGAGAGTTTTCTGTCCCTCTCTAAATTTTATTGGAATTGCCTGCAGATTTGTCACCAGCAGAGCCCCTACTTTGTTGGCCCAGCTGTTAAAGAAAATATAGACTGAAGCAAGCATTTAGCTTCATGCTGTAGAGTCAACTTTCGTAAAATAAATGGGATTAGGTAGACTGTGCAATATTAAAGAGCTTTGTAGGTCACTGAAGAAATGAGATCAGACGTTGCATTTTCCCTGAAAAAGCACAGTAACTACCAGGGACTATTATGTGATATGTAGGGAAATAGGGTACAGGCCAAGTTCTTATCCCACATACAGCCCTTAGGAAGCCACAGGGAAGCTCACAAACCCAAGCAAACATTCAGCTGAAAGGCCAAAAAGCTACAAAGACCCTCTAGAACAGGCGGCCTACTTGGAGAAAAGATGCACACGTCCAGGTCCCTTTGGGCCAAGAAAAAGCAGCCAGAGCACTGCAATAACCTTGAGGCTTCTCTAGGCTACACAGGAGCTTGAACTGCCCCAACCCCACTCCAGGCCCTTCCCACAGACCCCAAGGTTATACAAAGAGTTTGGCTCAGCTAAACAGAAAACTGGTCCTGGAGATTGTATCTCACTGCATTTTCTCCCTTTCTATTTAGTCTCTTTTCCTACGATCCTACAGAAATACTCAGAGACCATATTTCTTTAGTTGTTGTTGTTTTTCCATAACAAAAATGCTGCTTTAAAACTTATTTTCTGGAAATAAAATCCATTGTGGAGCAAGATGGGCAATATTTGCATTCTTCAGGAGGGATAGTGCAGACATTCAATACGTAAAACGGAGACTAAATGCCTATTTAGAAAAAAAAAAAAAAACAAGCTGCAGGAGGATGCAGATGATTGATACAGGAAGTCCGTTTAAGGTCACAGCTGAATTTAAGGTTAGAGCTGAATTTAAAGAAAGAAGGAGAAAGGAAAACTGTTACAAGCTAAAAATAAAATAAACAGACTGCACTGTTTCAATAAAGCAAGGGCCCATAGTTTAACCGCTAATATTTCATTGTAATCTAGATCTCCAATCAGAAGCTATTCTGGACAGGTGGAAATTGTGAAATTGCAACCAAGATCCAGATTTCCATGATGTTTGCTTTCCAGAAATTCATTACCTTCCAGACTGACTATTGTCTATTTTTCATTATGAGCAAATCCCCCTTTTTTTAATTCAGCAGTAGGCTGAATACAAAGGTGGTTCTCTGCTGCTGGTACACAATTGTATCTTGAAGCTCTTATATTTCAACAAAATAGCCTGTACCATTAATGATGTCTGAGCTCCTAGTATGCAAAGAAATTTGATCATTTTTTTTTCTAAATGTTCAGTAAACAAAATCATATATAAGGATATGTTTCTGTATTTACACATCTTCATCACACAAGGATTGTAAAAAATCATATATGTATCTCCACTCAAAAGGAAAACCCTAATTTCATAACTTTTTATGCCTAATGATATATTCTCATCACCAAAGTGGAATGAGATTAAGAAGATCCACAACAATCTCAGAGTTCTGAGCATCATCTATACTTGCACATATCCTTCCCTCGCCATTTCTCTTTTTAAGTTCATGTGTATTAGCAACAGATCTTTTTTGTGGATTTACAAGGCATTTTACAGGCTCTTCTATGCCCTACAAAGTCAGAAGTTCAGGTAGTTTCAATCATTTCTGGTTTTCTTTAAAGAAAAAAAAGCAATATTTTTACCTTCCAAGCAACTTTACAATACCATGAGCAAAATGCACGAGCCCTTTTCTCTAAACAAAGAAGGTGCTGGATTGCTTTGCTGCTCTTCCGATATCTAAGAATAGGCAATTCTTCACTCAAATGATGGAGAAGAGTATTTCATTTCAGGAATCTGTCACAAGGAACAAGCACGGCTGGGTTCTCTGCATCTTCCAGAGTCCCTCCAAAGGTCAGCTGGAATGATCTTCCAATATCCCTAAGTCAGGACTTGGGTCATTTTTTATACAGCTGAGCTACAGGACCTATCTGCTTCCTTCTCTTGATATTACAGTTTTCACTGCCTCAGGAGACAGAGAGCTGGAAATAGAGCACCTCAAGTCAGAATTTGTTCAGTGGGCTTTGACTCTCTCTTGAGCCTCAGCATGTGCAACTAAAGGAGAACCAGCCTAAAAAAACCTCCAGCTATTAATGAAAACGATTGGAAGCAAACCCTCAAATACTCAGAGGGCCTGAGAAAGAATTGACACCAAAAATTAATCTCGGCAGTGAAGAAGCTCCTCTGATCTCCATTATAACCTGAAAAAGAACAGCAGGATTTATATAACAATAGGTAATTAAAAAGTGGCCTAGAAGATACTGAATATTTCACTAATGTTAGTTCTTACAGTGTTGTTTGAATTCTGCAGTCAAATACATGAGTTCTCTGAGCCTGACAGAGATAAAGCACAAATAACTGAATCTAATGCCTGCTTCTAAGCCTTTCCCCTGAGCAATAAATGCACTAATTGCAGAAAGCAGGATCTAGCTTTCCTTTTGTGCTCCCCATGTTGTCACACATGGATGGAAATAATTAGCGTTTATCAGAAGGGTTTTGGCTCAAAAAAGTTCAGTGAAAGCCTAAGTATTTTGGAGACTTATCAATACACATTTCATTAAGAAAGGCTGGTTGGGGCTAGGTCTCTCTATGAAAGTGAGACATTCTCATTGCTGTGGCCCTAATACTAAAATCTTGGATGTACCTGAATGAATCCCCATCTAAACCTGCTCTCAGCAGACAGTAGGCAGAACAGAGGTGTGTGCATTGCAGCCCATTCCCAAACCAGCTTTATGAGCATAGCTGGGTATCTCTACAGCCTTCTAATTAAAATACCAAGGTTTCAATTCCAGAGATGACACCTCAGTACAGCTCTGGCTGTGGAAGTGTAAAAATGAACCTGAAATCTTCCCAGTGTAGAAGAAAATGAAATGTCAAAACCTCAAAATCTTTCCTGAAACCAAGCTTCTGTTGTGTAGCCAGCCTTTATTGTGACACATGTTATGAAGCAAATTATCTTTTTACTGAACCAGACGGGAAGAATGAAAAATCTATAGCTAATTTAAAATCTGCCTGCTACACACAATATCTAAAATATTTTCCAAATGCATAGTGGCAGAACAGTTCTCCTAAACAAGGGATTTGCTCAGTTGCCCTCCAGATTCATCATTGATACTCCCTTAACTATTCCTTAGTCTCTAAAAAAGTTCATTAATTTTCCCTCAGAAAGTTTCTTACCAAGGTCCTGAGGAAAAAAAACAAAAAAAAGGATTTGAAAGTAAGTTACATGAAAGGACATGACATCTCTGAGCCTCAAGAAAACTGGGGAACCCATAGAAAACTTACTATCCCTTCTCTCTTCCCCCCCCCCCCCTTTCTTTTTTCCAATGAATAAACTCTTACTGTGAACCTCTGACAACTTAGGATTTCTACTATGCTGTACATTACAGCCAGAGAAACAAGGAATGGAAACCTGGCCTGTACTCATGATCATAAAGGATTCTTAGATAAAAGAGGATTGCAATGGTTCATAATTATACTGTCCTTTGGTCACACAGATCCCCAGCTCCTGCCCCATGGGCAGAGCTCAGGAACATGCACTGAGACTGCTTAGGCTTTACTGCCTTAATGCAATTCACAGACTTCTGATTCACTACGAGGACTCACTACCTAATTACTAAGGCCTCAGTACTCCAGGGAGAAAGGGAAATATTAACCCTGCTTTAACCCCTTTAACAAAAACCTGCAAAGAAATAAATCTTAGCAGGCAGCAGTTCAGACACAGCTCCATCTGTGCGAGTCTGTGCCACAGCCTTTCAAGCAGCCAAAGGAGCTCCACGGGCAGCAGCATCTGCACAAACCCACCAGACTGCCACACAAACACACAACAGCCGCAGACTGCATCACAAGAAAGGTCTGTGTTGGTCCACCAGGACTGAAGTGCAAGACTGACAAGTAGAAGTGAAACTCAAGAGTGTGAATGACCTTCTGGACTGAGCCCACAGAAACCATTTTTCCCAACAGCACTCCTTAAAATGTTGCAGAAGTGAAGGACAGCAAATCCAAACCCAGTGTGCAAAGAACTCTTACTCCTCAGCATGAAGTGATTTGGTCATCATCCTGAGACTAATGATGCTTATGCCTTGGAGCTAACCTGAATTTCTTCCATGACACTATTCCAGCACCAAACAAGACTAAGAATAGTGTTTTGAAAACTCTGAGAAACATTAGCATGTGGGATTCATAAAAGTGACTCACAAAAAGTAGAAACCAGAGTATTGCAGCATTACCAACAACTTGAATCTTCACATGAAAGCTTCCAAACTAAAGTCCAATTCTGCCAGGATCACAAATACCACATCTATTCCTATTAATCATTTCTTTGCTTTCCAGAAGCATCTCTTAGCAATGAGGACTGAAATGACTGACATTTTTCACCTTCTTCACCTTCCCCTTTTCTGAAAAAGGGTAGTTTCTTTCTGGTTCCTAAAATCACAGACTTCAATTCCATCAGGTCTCCATGCATCACAGGGATCTCCAGATAAGCTTCTCTGAAATGTGAGTCAAGGAAAAGGCAGGATATGGTGGTGGTTTTTACCTCAGTTGAAGATACTCAGGCTGGCAGGCATCTGATGCTTTCCATTTGGTATTTTTATTCTGTACTAAAAAGCATAAAAATCTGTGGGTGTATGTATATTTTTATTGCACCAGCACCACACAAAACAGAAAGCAAGAAGTGGTGCATAAAAATTGCAATAAGGGAGAACACAGACAAAACTATTGAAAAATAAATAGGTTTGAAGGATCTAGATACTTCAGGGATGTATAGAAAAGGACACCTGAAGTACTGCTGACTGTCAATATTATAAGTGTTGTTGCTTTTAATTAATTAGGAATACCAAGCTAAGCCAGTCTGAAAGTAAAATATGAGTGACAGTAGCAATTCATACACTTATTGAACAAGCCTTTTTTCACCGTCAGGAAATGTTCAATTTGAGAATATGACCATTAGGTATACCCCAAAAAAAACCCCTGACCAAACTGCCAGAACTCCAAACATGGTCCCTGGATATGCATAAATTCCGTCTCTAGCGAGTACATAGGGACCAGAGTGCTCCACGTACATAATGGCAATTGTTCTGGATTTGGTGATATCTCACCAAATAGCCCACTCACAATGGCTACTACTAAAATAGGCGACTCACAAGGTAGCCTGCTGAGGCCTGGAGTCACAAGAGAATTGCAAAACACCAAGAAATACAGGACAAACAGCATGCTCAGATCACATCCAACATGCACAAGAACATGTAGAATAAATCTAGTGCACAATAGATTGTGCTTCCTTCCAGGAAATCTTGGACAGAAGTCTGGTAGCTGTAATTACATGTTTTTACCTATAAGAATATATAATCATTTTCATAATAAATCAGAAGTGTACCTCTAAACTCAGTAATGGTATTTGCTAAAATGGATTCCCCATCAACGTACTTCAGAGTAATCTGAATTGCAGAGAGTAATAAATCTTCGATGTCCTCCACACAGCTGGAGCAGCACTGCAGCACGCCGGGAGGTGCAGCCACATCTCTCGGAGTGCTGTGAGTTGTGCACTGCTCCCTGTGTGGTGATGTGGCCCCATGAAAAGGATGGCACTTGCTGTGCATCCTAATGTGCTGCTGTAGATCAGCTTATTCCCAATTCTCTCCCCAAAGCAGGTTACTGAAGCACGACCACAGGCTCCAGCTTCTCCTCTCAGATATGCTCACCCTCTGCTCCAACTCCTCCATTCTCCCTTCTGTTCTGTTAGG
This sequence comes from Struthidea cinerea, assembly GCA_013397865.1. Taxonomy (NCBI): domain Eukaryota; kingdom Metazoa; phylum Chordata; class Aves; order Passeriformes; family Corcoracidae; genus Struthidea; species Struthidea cinerea. The sequence goes on from VZTI01005570.1 coordinate 1,251,648, forward strand.
TTTATTTTCATCACAGTTACAAAAGTTTCATGCTGAGCAAGTAAAATGATAGTTCCTTTTCTAAAAATCTCCTGATGTTTCCCAAAATAACTGCATCTACTAGACCTGTGAATCAGACCAAAATACCCGTTCACTAGTATTCAAAGGCAAAGATAAACAGTACTATGTATGAAATCAGTGTATGTTCCCCAGTGCAGAAAGTCCTTTCCAAAAAATCTTTTTCTGGTATTTTACTGCTCAGAGTAACACAGATACACACTGTCCACTTTTTTTTTTCTCCTGGAAAGAGGACAGTTTACCTGAAGCCACAATCAAATAAATTCCATTTCCACCTTGTAAAAAATTAAAGCATTGAATTAACGCTCTGATGAGAAATACATCACACTGCAGAATATTAGATTAATTTAACTTAAAGCAATCCATCAACTAAGAAAGGAAGAAAGACTCATCCATTCATTCTAGATAATTTCTTTTGCTGAAAGGAAGCTTTTTCACTGGTATCTGCAGAGAAAATATTTTCTCCCTGTCTATCAGTCCTGGGACGTACCTAGAAGAGGAGGCATAAATATAGCTCAGGTCCCCCAGGTGGAGGCCCAGTTTTACCTCAGAAGCTGTAAAGGCACAGGGTCTGCCTGAGACTGGGGTACACTGTCCCTCTCAGCAGTGCTGACCAGTCAAGGCTTCACCAGTGCTGAGGCTGTTCCTCACCTGAGGAGCAGGAACACTGCTGGCTCCTCTCACTGCCTCTACCAGGTTACTGGTAAGGTATCTTTTGATTTTTCAGTTTGGCTGTAAACTTTTCCAGTGCAAAAATTGCTCCCTGTGCATTTGTACAGCACCCAGCATAATCAGTACCTGATACTGGTAAGAACCTTCTGCAGTGTCTCTTAGAACAGATTTGCAGGATTATGTGCAAACAAAGAGCATTTTAGCTTGACAGTGCTGTTCTATGAATTTGGATTCCCATATTTTGTCATAATCTTTGAAACTGATTAGTTTGCATATAAAATCACAGTTCATCTGGCACAGGATTTCCATACCTGGCTGCTTGTCAGTGCTTTGTGCCGTTTTACGAACCTCTGTTTCCTCATTAGTATTCACTGCAGCAAGATGATGAATGACACTGAAGATGTGTTTATCTGATGTGATTTCTTACTTGTCTTCACCCATTTACTATATACCTCATTTTGTTTCCCTTGTGGTCTTCAATCTTTTACCAATGAAAGATATTATTTTTTTTTTCCCCATTATTACCATTTTCTACATATCTATGAGCCTGATTCAGCTTCTTTAAAAAAATTCCTGTTGACTTCAAAACACACTGGACCTGGCCCTTATAGAGGATGAATGTGTCTGGTATGCCTAATGCTACAGTACCACCTCATCCCCTCTGGTTCTTGTCTCTTTTGGAGCTTCACACCTTACCAGCTCTGCCAACAAAATGCTCTTGCTTGCATTTCAGAGATATCCCAACCTCTGGCCGTGCTGACAGCATGCAGCAACCCCACCTAAGCCTCAGTCTGCACTCTGACCTCAATAAACAGCGGCACCTTTGATATCCAAAAGCCAACAAAAACCAGTTCATCTTGTCAATCTCTGAACCAGCAGGAAGGTCTCATCATTTTGTGACACGCAGCTTAATCCATGACTGATCCTTGGTCCCTTTTAAGCAGTCAAGCATACATGCTCTATTTCTCCAGCATCTGCAAAGAGGCTTTTTTTCTAGGTGTGACAATGCAAACACATAGTGCAATACACACAAGAATTCTCCCCATTACAGGATGTAAGGTAGCAATCTTTACCTTAGGACTTCTACCTTTACCTTTTATTTTCCAATTCATATGCAACTTTGGAAGACATGTCATTTCAAATGGAAAAAAAAAAAAAAATGCCAGCAAGAATTCAGCTCATCCTCCCTCTCCATAAGCCCAGCCAAAAGGAGCAGCTTTTTAATTATCAAGCAAGAGAGTCAGTAAAACATCTCCACCTCCTTTACAGGATCCTCAGGCTCCAAACTCATTATCAGATTGCTTTTTAAGAGTCAGCAAATTAAACTCCCTCCAGCGTTATAATCACCACAGTGATTATAATTCCATGGTGCAGTGAAGTTTTAGGACGCTACAGACTTGCAGCCAGTGTACAGACTTACAGCCACAGACACTGCAGTACACAGCCCCCATCAAGCAGCACCACACTGGGAAGCTCAATCTGCTTACTGGAACAATCTTTAAATAGTATTAACTGGCAGACAGCATTTCCTCTAACTCAGGCTGCAGGAGCACTAGGGGGTTGTAATGCATCCTGAATAGAACACAGCACATGCTTCGTAAGCTGTCCTATAACTGGTTCTTATTTATCACAGGTTCGACTTTCCCATAAAGTGGGCTCAGAAAGGCAACAGGAAAAAAAAAAAACCTGTACATTTTTTTCAAACTATTGCTCCCAAAACAGCATTGCTTTTTTGAGAACCATTACAAAATAATAATTGAGAATATTTCAGAAAGCATTCTACTTGATCAAAAACAGTAATCTAGAGATGGCAGCTTCAGGCTCTGAAGTTTCCTTTACAGAAAATAAAAAAAAAAAAGTTCCCCTTTTATATTTTAGCCACAAACTTGAAAGGTGAGTGCGAAGAATAAGAAGGGCTTGGACCACACTTTCTCAAGTGCTTAGCACCTGCCAGGTGAGGTCCAGGGATGGATAAAATTTGGCTACACTTTAGAATCAGCCTCTAGGAGCACTCTTAAATCTAGCTGTAAGTAGATGCCGATCAATCTAGTCTGTCTTGGAACTCTGTCCCTTATTAGATTCAATAATCACTCTTCTGAATGACAGCAGAGGGAAATTCAATATAAACTGTTTTGAAGATCTGAAAGGTTCTCTCCCAGAGTGATAATTACTATGTTTCCATTTCTGTTAATGACATCTAAGAACTGGAAACAAAAGCAGTGGTGGAGGATTAAGTAATTATGGAGTATTAGATGCATTTGAAAAGCAGGGTCACAGAAAAAGGCAGGACGAAGAAAGAGTGAGCATGCTGTGGGCTGCTCAACAGCTTGGAAGCTATAAAATATTCCCCCTTATTCACAGCTTGGTAGCCATAAAGGACACAGACTCACAGTACAGATCAGCTATTCTTTATTGTCCCCATTCTGGAGAGCTACAGCTTTTATGGGTAAGTAAAGCTCTTGTTAACTATAGATAGATACAATCTCTACTATGTGATTAATTTTCTCTCATCTAGAAACTGCAGATGTGTGTGACAGAAATAGAAAACTAATTTAGGATCATTTAAATATACAAGTGTAGGTCTATGAAAAATGCAGTACTATAGATGACCTAAAATTCTTGTGTCTTCTATTTCAAACAACACTTAACACTTGCAGTCACATGAAAATACAGGCTGGTTTAAAGAACACTAGCAAATTATGAGAATGGCAATGAAAAGGGAATTTAAAGCACTGGAAAATGATGAGTTCTTATGAAATTTAAGTATTTGAAAGAGAACTAAAATTCCTTCTTCTCTATTGACAGTACAACATCCATCAAAGCAAATATGCTCACATGTGCCTCTGCATACACACTGCACTTTGCCAAGTGCTGCTGGAAGGACTGGAGCTGCATTTAAGTGGTCCAGCCTTTGAATATGCTTCTTTATGACTCAACCCTCAGCACAGGCAAAGCTGGAGAACAAGCCCTTGGCTATGATCTTTCCACATGAAAGGAATGCCTTTCATACTGGATTTAAAATACACCTTTGAGACTGTAATTTCCATTAGTCTCCAGATCATTCCAAGGTATTGGTTAACTGGATCAACGGGTTCAGCCTTCCACCTTCATTCACATGATGGCAACTCACGTCAAAATTGGACCTTGTGACATCAGCAGAACTAATCTTGGTAATACTCAATATGTTTAAGGGTGAAATAATCTGTCTTTATGAGCAGTATGACAACTGAGCAGCCACTTAGAGTAATTACCTTCCTACTCAATTAAATGATTATTCAAGTAAAGTTAAACATCTCAGTGGTTTTGGGACACTGATAAAAAAGCAGGTCAAAATTTAACTTAAAAGCACCTTAAACAGTCAGAGAGATGGGAACAAAATATAAGTGGACTAAACCAGTATTAGACAGGTATTGCTTCTGGCTAAACTACCTCTATTTGTACAGGGTCATTTCTGCAGGACTGACTTTCTATTGAAATTCAGGTGGAGATAGCTGAACTTGGTGGATTGTTTCTTCTACTCCTACATCATTTATGTGTACCTGTCCTACTTTCTGAATGTTCTGCTCAGAAGACTTATCCTTTTGATATATTTGCTGATCATGGCTCAAAGTTTTTATTCCCACTTTTGTTCCTGCTCTTTATAGCCTGCTTTTGCTCACACAGCACTGTTTGTGCTGCCCAAGTACGAAACTTTGGGCAGGATAATAATAACAAACAGAAACCCATACACTTCTAAGTACAGGTTTGTCAAACTTACCTTTACAAAAAGAAACATTAATCCATGTAAAACCATGTAAGAATTCAGGCAATTTTTAGATGTAAGCTGTATAACCTTCCTTGCAAATCAAAATACTAAAGCCAGCCTGGACAATATTACAAATCCTTGTGTGTGCAGTTTTCAGCATTCCCCAGCACCTTGCCATTTGCTTCAACAGCATTATAAACCCATAACACATCAATACCATAGGGAAATCCCACAGCTGCTGCTTTTAATGCAAGTTGTTTTGGCTCTTTTCCTTCTATGTTTTAAATCATTGTGTCAGATGCACTTAAATAAATTAGAGTCAACAAAGCTTGTTGCTAGAACCTAATGAAAATTCAGCCACTCTTATTCTGTAGAACTAGAAATATTCTGCACCAAAGTCAATAAAGCCATCCTGACCTGTACAGGCTACAGGAGGGGAGACAGGGTCCCAAAAGTAGTTTTGAACTAACTCCTCAAAGGCTCTCAGCCTCATTTCTGAGGTGCTTTGTGAAACAAAGCTCTTGCACTTGAGGAAGGATGAGATTGTGTCTGAAGGCCCATACCCTGTATGTGTTTCCATCTTCTCTGTTTCTAAGGACTTGTTTGTATCACAGGGTCACCAACAATCTGAAAAAAAAAAAAAACAA
>VZTI01005570.1:1256865-1268141 GCA_013397865.1 Struthidea cinerea
AAACAAACAAAAAAAAAACCCACAACAAAAAAAAACCCACGGAAACACAAACCCCCCCCCAAAAAACCACCACACCTTCCCTCTTCTTGCTCTGTTGCAATCCAAGTAACTTTTAATATCCATTCAGCTAAAACTATCACTCTTGTGCTTTGGGATCCCCTCACACATTAAAAAACTTAAATTAAATAAATAAAATACAATGCTGCTTGGAAAGAGCTAAATTATCTTTTCACTATTCTAATATCAAAATCCAATTTTCAGCAGGAGCTGTTTTCTAATGGAGATATAATTTAAATTAAAATCTATACAGAAAAAGTACTTCATCCAGGACTGAGTCCAGGAAAAGACAGTGCAGTATATTGTTATTTATAAACTGGAATAGGGACTTTGCTACAGTCCTTTGTAGTTAAGAGTGCAAAACTATGTCCTGATCAGTCTAGAAACATTTAGGACTAAAAGCAGCTCAGCTTTACTTAAAGATCTGTAGAAACTCCTTCAGAAACATCAATTCCAGAAAGGAAAAACAAATACCCATTTAAAAGAAATTAGCCCATGTCATAAATTAGAGAATATTTTAAGGCTATAAGAAACATCAGAAGTTTTTGGAATCAGCACTGTTCAATGCAGCTGTTGAAATATCTAGCATCCCAAAACTATTTTATCCAAATAATTTTACCATTCTTCAACTTATTTGTGCAAAAAAGTAGAACAATAGGAAGAAATCTAGTCACAAAGTAATTCAGCCAAGATGCACAAGCCCAGCACAGCAAAAGAATCTTATGACTTGTTCAGACAGTCCCTCCCTCCCTTTATTAAATGTTTCTTTTTCCTTTTCTCCAAAGCCCCTCCCATACACTTTGATAATTTTGATATTAATAAAATTACTTAGATAATTTCTAATGATTGCAAGCATTTCTTCCAGACAAATAAAAGTGAGAGAAATGTGCCAAGATTTTTGAACCTGCTTGCACAGCATTATGTAAACATATACTTGTCCAGGAAAACCTTATTGCGACCTTCAGTGCCCAGGTAACACCAACCCACTCATGCAGCAGAGCTCAAACCCACTTACACAGCACAGGTAACCAGGTCAACATAATTAAGTTAAAACAAACAAAAAATTACCCAGCAAAAAAATATCGGATTTTCAAAACTGTCAAGACACCTGTGTCCATCTGCATACATTTAAAATCTGATCCTTCTTGATCTGCTTGGAACAACCACAAAATAACACTTTATAGATATTGATAAAGTGATGCACCAGTAAGCAGATTCTGCCTCAGTTTTGGAGCAGAGCTCTGAATTATAGGTCATATCTTACAGCAACATGTTACTTGCATTAAGCACCGGCAGGGCTTATAAGGCCGTAACTTTTAAAATGTGTGTCAGACTTGAGAATGATCTTTTTTTACAGTACAAAGTCTCTTATACTGCATAAAAATAGCCAAACACACACACCCACTAAGCAAGAAAAAATATTCCTGGCACATCCATTATGCAACCAACTTTAATACTGTCTTCCAAGGATCTTCTTCACGTCTCTCTCAAGTTATAAAATGGGTCAAATGCACATGTCAGGATCAACATTATAATACCCAGCACTACAAAATTTCAGACAGTGCCACAAAAAAAATTGACATTTAACAGAATTTAGGCAAATTCCCACTGCTGTCTCTGGAGACTTCTGAGATTAACAAGACACCTCACTCCATAGGTCATACAATACCCTTATCTTCAACAGTGCAGGAACAAAACCTCCTGTCTCAGCGTCTTTTTCCAGATCCTGAGTGGAGTCATACAAGCAATCAGCAAGAACAAAACAGGTGCAGGTGGTGGACAAGTTGCAGACAAAATATACTTTTTTTTGGCATTGTACCAGAGAAACAAAGGAGAAATGAATGCCCTTTCAAGGCCGACAATGTATCTTTGTACTATAGCCTCTTCAAACAACATTTTTCACACACAAGCAGAACAGACAAATGGTCAGGCCTATGAGTTTACTTGCATAGAAGCAATCATTAATTAAACCCTAGAATTTCAGGAATTTTAATCTGGACAGTGGGACCTTTGTGCTGAGCCTGTTTAGGTGGAGCCCAGGCACAAAAGGCCAATAATTGCATTTGCTTTGTTATTTGTCATCTCTCCATGTAGCTCTCCTGCCACTGGGCTCCCCAGTAGGGCCTCCTTGTCGTCACTCACCCTTCTCAGTACGTCACAGCGACACCTCCTTGCTCTGCCAGCCATGCCCACGGCTGGGTTTGCAGCCCTGTTTCCTGCACTCTGCCTGCTGACGCACTGCACACACGCTCTGGCTTCTGCTGTGCATCACCGTGCTCCAGTAACACCCACAACACCAACAGAAACACCTGCAGCCAAGCAGGGCTTTGCAACAAGTCCCCGCTCAGAATGGGCTCACACACCCTGCCATGGCCAGGGATGCACGGCCCTGCTTCACTGCAGAGGCAGCAGACACTGGGGTCAGGGATGGAACATCTTCCCAGCTCTCCATCCCACCATTCTGCCACCTGTGCCCAACACCCGCTGACATCTTTCCTTGTGACAACACAGGCTGGGTCTGGACACCGCAGCTTCCTTGTCACTGTCCAGTCTCCAACATCCACCTATGCTCCCAACAGACTTAGCAGGGAGAGCTGAGGGCTGGGCTGATGCTTTCATATCAGCAAAAGGGCTTATTTTTTCACAGCTGTTCTTTTGCTTGGCTAAAAAAACCCTTGTAGGAGTTGTCAGCCAAAGGAAATTAGTGTTTTCTCTGCCATGGAGCCTAATTGGTTTTTCCTCCACTGACAGCTCTTCAAGCTAAATTTAGGGAGCCAGGAAAATTAGGCTGAATGCTCTTTGGCTGAGACTATGGCCTACTTCCCATACAGACACGATAACCAGAGGGAAGGGTTCCTTTAAATCACTTTATGCGGCAAAACTGAAGATGTATATTAACTGTGTGATCAAAGGTATTTTTAGAGACCAACATCATTCAACAAATGCAGAAAACTAGATCTCCAGTGAGCAAGACACAGATTTTATTTGTTTCCGCAAATGAAGCCAATTTATCCCCAGCTGTCACAATTTGTCTGATTGCTTATCTGCTCACATATAGCTTTGCTGTACTGACAATTTACTCCTCTTTCACAATATATGATGGAATCAACACCTCCTGGAACCAAACAACTGTGAAAGAAGTTGAACTTCGATTAAACCATCAAGTGTTCTGACCTCTTGTTTATATAAAAAAAAACAACCCTACCTGAAAATATTACCCAAATTGATGTGCTGATGGTGCTTTACTCCTTGCTTTTTAGCACAGCACATTTGTGGCTATTCCTGCAAGCATGACTTGCAGCCTCCGGATCTAGAATCTCCTTACCTTTCATAATGAATTGGAGCATCTGGGAGCTCAGGCTCAGCATTAGCCTATGAAGTTGGTATATATCAAACAGACCTACTCCCTAAGCACTAAGCCACAGTTAAATTATCAGGTCTGAAAAAGGCACATGCTGGTACACAAGTTTACAACATTTTGATACCCTTACACTGAAGTGAATTTTAGCCCTATTCTCCATCCCTCAAAAAAGGAGTAAGTTTAACAGAATACAATTAAGCAGCTTTTCATGCTACAGGTCATCTCTTTGGCACATATGTCCTTCCTGACTGCACTTGGCTGGCTTTCTTTTGACTTATCTCACTGACCTGTTTTAGGTTATCATATTTTTTCTCTTATCTGTTTTCAGTCAGGGTTCTGCAGCCATTTTTCTCATTGACTTCACAGGGCGTAACATCAGCCACAACCCAACAGGATCTGCTTTCTACCCACAGCTTTCCTCACACACATTCTTTCCTGGAGTCCCTCCTTGGTGAAATTCAATTACTCAAGAATAAAGACAAAAATTATAAAAAAATAGAGCTGCTTTCCCCTTCCCAAACAATCTCCTTTTCACAATCAGTTGCCATTTTTTCTCACCATAATAATATATCAATATGGGTTACCACAAGAATATCAGTATCTCCTTTTACTAGGGCCTCTTCTGAGCCTGCATTTCTCTACTAGTTTTCGAAAAACTTCTTCTGGCCATCTCAGTTTCTCACTGTTAAAAAATAAAAAAGCCTTTGCTTATGCACTTAGAGCTTCATACTGCAGTCATTGCACCATGAAACTCTAAGCTTCAACCGTACAATTCCCACCCAAAGGATGCAACATTTGTCCATCTCCTTTCACTGCTTCCATTTCCAAGGTCTCCATTCACTCGGTTTTGCCCAAGTTAGAACTATGCACAGGTTCTCAAAGGGTGTTTTCAATTGGAACCCCTTCCTGCATCAGCACACTCTTCTTTTGAAATCTCTCTTTTAAGTCCTTTCTGCTCACCACCCCTTTGCAACACCCTTTGTCTAACAGCTGGTGTTCAGGCACTGAAAATCCAACACTCCATATCCAGCCACGGCAACCAGATGATGACCCACTTATGTTCCAGGTCTCTTTTCTTTTTCTACTTTACTGCTAGGTGATTTCTTCATCTCGTTTTCAAAATAATAAAAATAAATAATGCCATGCATGACACCCCATCAAAGAGAGCATTTGTGGCTGTCCTATCTGGTTTGCGACAATTAGGAGAATTTTAGACATGGATTATAGAATTTTTTTTTTAATCCTTGTGATTAATAGAGAACATTAACGTAAGTACTAGCCAGTCAGGCTTAAATTCCTGTCTTCATCATCCTTTCAACCCGTGGCTCACACTAAACACTAAAATCTCCTTTGAAACCTGCTGCTTTCTCACATTCTTTGAATAGTAAAATGTTCAAAGGTACATCCCACAGGATCATAGGCATTGAACAATACTTTAAGGAGTTCAGGATGGGCCAATGCAGTCCAGAAAGGCTGCAAAAGCAAGGGGCAAAGGCTAGATTTTGGGGACAATACAGTGGGCTTTCCTCTACTTTCCAGTTCTTGGCAAGAGGTATTTTTAAAGCACACTTAGAAACTGTTATGTGTTTGGCCATTAATATTGAGAATAATTACCAATAGTCTAGACCAGGAGAAAAGAATATTGAGGAAAATATGGCCCCTTTCAGATTCTGAAAGCGGGTGGAAGGAGATATTTCAATTCCCAGATAACGGCAGGGCTCCAGCCTTCTAGGAAAAACTATACTCATACATGCTCACTCCTTTCCTCCTTGAAGAGAGTTGCTGAAGAAAGCAGAGGAACAAGAGTTAAAAACCAGCCAGGTCAGGAGTTGTTCAATGATTATATCCCTTTCATCCTCAGGATATTAGTTTTAAATTCTCTCCCTGGGTCCTTTTAAATCTCACGATTTTTCTCCTACATCTCATCACCCTCGAGTGCAGTGACAAAGACACAAAATGTATCTTTTAACATGGCCGTAAGTGGCTTTTCATGGAGACATAGATAATAGCTTATCTGATTTATAGAACAATTTTCTTGCCATGGGTTTGAAAGCCTGAAGAGATAGAGGATCTGTTCCTCCAATACTTTACTTCATGCACCAAGATAAGATAGTTCTGTTGGAGAGAATGTAAGTCAGCCCAGTCCCAAAACAGTTGCGTAACTATCTAGAGATGAAATACAATAATTCAACACTGGAGAAATTAAAAAAGAAAAAAAAAATCTTTCCTCGAATTGAATTGCACCTTTCTTCTCCCCTTCCCTGGTAACAAAATCAAAAGCAGCAGTTTTTGCTACCCTTGGTTACAGCAAAATGCTATAATCATGTAGCTGCACCACTCACAGCCAGCAGGAATGTATTTGACCTTACAGGCTTTATTTGCTCTTAACACACATACACTTGCCAGCCCTCCTGGACTTCTCCATCCTGAATTTACTCCTTCATGTCTCATATGAAATAAATTTAATATCACATTCCCAGACAAGACCTAGAGCTTTATTTCGACTACTGTACAATAATACTTCTACTCAGCATACAGGTACATTTATCACCATAAGTTTATATAGGACATGCCACAAACCAGGATTGTTTTTTTTTTATTTTAGGGAAGAGCATTAAAAAAATACTGTGAGAAAATGGAGACTTACAGCTACATGATTTTGCAGGCTGCCACACTAACATGAGTGCAGGTCAACTTTGCTTTTTGCTTTGTTTTTAATTACATTGCTAGACAGACCCAACAGTTATTTTGCAGTACTGAGTTGAACTTTTAGTTTCTTCAGGCCACATCTTATGCCTTTCAGCTACTCTTGACCTGCAGAACTCTAGCAGTTTCTCAGCCCTAACCCTCATCCCTCAGCCGTTACACAGCATATGTCAAAACAGAGACTTGTGTTCCCTGCCCTGATGATACAATACATTTAGAGAAAACTAGTCAAGAGAAGGCCAGATGACAATTTCAACATGAAAAAACAAGAAAGAGTTACTTTCTCTCTCAATCCATAGTTACCTTGTGGCACTTATCTCTAGTCCATGTTCTGCAAGCTAAATTTCAAACAAATTCAACATAAATACTTTAATGAATTTAAGTGCAATTGAACAAGATGAAACTTCTGGCAAAGAAAATCCCTGTGGAGCTGATTACTAGAAGAAAGCATACCTGGGAAAGGATATAGAGTGTCTTCTTTTACTGTTCTTTAGCCATCTATTACCAGAGACATTAGACAGAGCTAAATAGACCTCTGCTGTGAATAACTACCACATCTTTATACTCTGGAAAAACACATTACCTTGTTTTCCTGCTTTGAAGAATGATGATGATGATAATAATAATAATCAGCCATGGAAGAATCTTCTAACGTATACTAAAGGTAAGTGACAGAAGAATAAGTTTAGTATGGGAAATTACCAAAGGAAGAAGCAGCAAAACACAAGGCATTTGACTGGATTAAGTTGTTTCAACCCCTCAAACAAATTGGCTCATACAGACCTCACACTGCTCAGGACCCAGACAATAATAACTAATACCAACAGTACCATTTGTATTGAAGGATAGAGTCTATACTTCCTCTAGAAAAAAAGAGAAAATAATTTCTACACATGTGAAATGCTATAAAAAGGAAAAAATAAGAAGCCATTGCTGTTTTAGAGCGGGCAAAATCAGTTGCTGAGAGAGATGCGTGGGATTTTTCTTTCTCATTCTGTGAGGACATGATAGGACAAAACTAGCACTAAGAACTGACACAGCAATGGTTCAAGGGATTCAAAGAGCTCACCCCTCATGGCTCTTTCCCCACTGCAGAAGCCAGATGAAATTGCTGTGCTACAGCACGTTTTCTGCACTATTGTCTCTGCTCTCATTAGGATGATCAAAAACCAACTCCCACAGCAAAAGTCTGGTTCCTATGCCTCTCGCTCAGTATCTTATGCACAGATTTACGTGTGAATTAATAATCTATGCCTTCAGCTCAGGAAAAAAGCCTTTTGTACCTCAGCCTCAAGAGATTTCTAAACTCAGGCCCTGCAGGCAACGAGTGACCATTTCCCCTGCTTCTATGGTTAATTACTAAAGCTGATGAGCAATATTCTGGCAAAAATGCTGATTCAAGAGAACGAACAGTATTCCTTCAGAACATGTTTATTCTGCTAAAACCCTCCTCAGAGGCCAGGCGGGCAGGCACTCCCTGCTGTCTGACCAGCTGGCTGGCCTGGCTGGCACCATTCCAGCCTGGCTCCCCGCCGGCTGGGCAGCATGCCAGGCAGCCCCAGCTGGCAAAGAACCACTTCTGCAAAAAACCTGACACAAATTGTCCTGGTTTGCCTCTAGTTCCACCATGTCAACAGTCTATTCCAGCATGGGATGAAAGGAAATGTTAACACCCCAGAATTTTCCACAAAAGAGAAATAAATACCCTTTTCTGGTCAGTTTTAGTCACAATCTGTAGGTGTTCTACTGCCTTTTCACAAAAAAAACTGTCTTAACAGTGTCTGCTTCAATGCCCCTGCAGAAGCACGGACTTAAACACAAGGACTATTGAGGAATCAGTCCCAAGCTGGTTAAATTAATCAAGTTTTTATAAATTATCTGATGAAGTCTGAAGAAATGAATATAGACTGCTTTTACAAGAGAAAGCCAAAATTATTGAGGTTACCTTTGCTGGAATCTGTGAAATTCAATATATTCATAAATGACCTAGAAATAGCAGAATGGGAAGGAGTTTTCTGATTATTTGGACTACTCAAAATTGAAATTTACCATAGAGAATTGCAGGAAAATTGTATCATCCTGTATGACTTGGGATAAAGAGGCACATCAAGTTCAGCGTCTGCAAATGCAAAACAACCTACATGGGGAAAAGATGGCCAAATTATAAATGATGGCGGGGTTTAAGTTAACTCCCTCTGCCCAGAAGATAATGGGTCATTTTGATTAGCTGCACAAAAGCCATTCTCAAATAGACAAAGAATTAACAGAGTAGAAAACAAAACATGACAATCTCTTAATCCCAGTCCACCTGAGTCTTGAGAACACTTTCAAATTCTAGATCCTCACCAAAAAAAAGAATAAAAGTGAATTGGAAAAAGATCCAGGCAAGTTATCAAAGTTTCTGTAAATACAAAGCAAATTGGCAGAGGAATTACAAAGGAGGACTATAACAAAAATCCATCTGATTACGACAGACATGGAAGGGCAAATGTGAGGGATAATTCCTTTCTCTTACTACAGCAACTCAAAGGCCATCAACTCTGACCTTTTTGGCAAATATTTTAAAACAAAGGGAAGTATCTTCCTCTTACAACAGTGAAACTGTGGAACTTAATGTCACTGCGTGATGTGGAGATAAAAATTATTAGTTTACTTATACAGATAAAAAAATTTTCAAATAAAAGTTGATCAACATGTATTAAATGTATATCGATGCAAATACTAGGTATGTTTCTAAAGGCCAAAGTTGACAGAAACAAAGGGAGAAGTATTTTACCTCATCTGTTTCTTGTATTCATTTGGGGCCTGCTACTACTGGCCACTACCACAGTAGGTACCCAGTTAGTTGAGCTGCAAGTACTGTCTTTATGATAAACAGGTATTTAGAAATTACAGGCTTCATTTGGGTCCTGTAATTATTCCTCTCTCCTCCCCACCTCTGCCACAGTTATTATATGTTAATTTCTGTTTCCAGATAGAATGCATCTCTGCATGTTTATGCCTGCAGAAGAGCTATGTGCTGTATGAGAAGTGACCAAGCCTTTGACCTCACGATCTTGGATTAAATGAGTGTATTTAGATCTTGACCCTTCAGGAAATGATTTTCTAATAAGACATTAGCACTGAAAAGAACTTCCACAAGGAACTCAGTATTTTCCATGCTGCCTCACCAGACTTTTCTATCCCATTCTGCTTAGAAACCCTGAGTAAGAACCTGGAATACCTTGGGCTTTGTGGAGATGACACAGAAGCTGAAGATCAGATCCTTGAAAGTTTGCATGGGATTCTCCTGGCTCTTACTGAAGATAGTTAAGTATCACTCTGGATCACCAATTTGCACAATTCAAAAGCATTAATTGCAGCTTTTGACTACTGTGATAGTCTGTATTTCAAGGAGTGATTGCTGCTGGAACTGTAGCTGTCCTCGGGCTGTGTTGCTTTCTTTTCTCTCTGTATAAAAATCACAAAATTACCTGTGACCAGATAAAGTTACTGGTCACTAAAATACCTAAAGCTCCAGAGAAATTCCAGATTTAATATTCTATTTACTACACACTCCTAGGATTAATTGAGGGCGACATTATCAGGTCAGGTATTTAAAAAGCAGTTTCTAGTCTACTTATACAAAAGTCCCTAAAGCCTCTGCACAGTCTCCTAAAATGACGTAAACCTGCATTTATTTGAGTCTCCTGGCAGATGGTGATTTACCACCTTCAGGACAGCTGGCCATAGTTTCGATGAAAAAAGGCTAAGGGAATTGTCTGTTCTAATTGCTAGTTTAATAAAAGATGCTGTGCCTACCTACAAAATTAATTGCTAGGCCGTACCTCAGGAATAGCATCTTAACCCCTGACTTCCCATGCCTTTTGCAGGCCTCCTTATATAGTCCAAGAAGATGAAACTGTTTTCCTCTTTGCTTTGCCACCCCTGCTTCAATTCAGCATAAAGCAGAGTAATCAGCTGGAAGCACACTTGCTGCTATTCAAGCAGATGACTGTGCCCATATATTCAGACTGAGACAGCCTTTAAGAACCTTGTTAAATCAGAGCCTTGGGTCCCACAGATAGTCACTCAGAACTCCAGGAAACAAAGGAGCACGTGAATAAAACAGCTGCAAACCTACCGCAGGTATTGCTAACACTCTTATCATTGCAGAGCAGAGTTCCTTCCACCTACTCAGAGGGAGTGGGATCTTCCCAACTTTGGCAAAAATCCTGAAGGGCAATTCACGATGTGCAGTAAAAGCAGCCCACGTGCTTTCAGAGATAGCCAAAAATGGTAAGTTGTGCTCAAGTATTACTACAAGGCATCTTACAGCACAGTAGCTGCATGTTTTCACTCCTGAATTTTGTTTCACGGCTACCAGCCATTGCTATTGCAATTGTTTTATTCCTAAATGGCAAAAGCCTGGAATTCCCTCTCTTTTATCTACACAGAGGAAATGAAGAAACCATGTATTGAAGCAGATTTAGTTCTAACACTGATACCTTTGCTGGAGAGCACAGACCAAGAAATGCTGCTTCATGCTGGGAGGGCCATTGGCCGTATCTGTTATGATAATCGTAAGTATCCACTGAAGAGAATCTGATTTTCCCTGGCTCTAAGGCATAATTTTAAAAGGCATTGTAACCTGTAACTCATAATAATTTTATGAGACCTGAGCACATAATGCACTTCAGCCTCCAGTTGGGTATACAATTCACAGAGCTTGCACACACCTGGCTGAATGTACCCCAAGCACTGCTTGAACTCTGGGTTTCCCCCCTGTATTTTTGACTTCAGGGTAGCACATCTCTGTCAGAACTGCTTTGCAATTACAAGAGGAGCAGAGCCTCATACATATCTTAACCAATTTTGCAGAATTGCCTTGGGTCCAAATCATGAATGGCTTGGACTTCTTCCAAAGTAATAAGAATATCTATAAAGGAAAGCATTTTTTTAAATAAGTGTGTTAGAAAAAAAACAGACTTAAAAGAAAAATCTTAAACTATTTGGGCAAGTAAATGAAAATTGCTTAATTTGTGAGACAGCAGGCAAGCTTGGTGTCCAGGCACTTTGGAGCACAAAGCTCTCTTGCATACAAGCAGTGGTCCTCAGAAAAGACCATTCCTTGCATAGATAGATATCTCAGTGGGTTGTTTTTTTTTTTTTT
>VZTI01005570.1:1268153-1318763 GCA_013397865.1 Struthidea cinerea
GTTTTTTAATCTTTAACTCCCAGACTGACCAAAATATTTACCACATACTGAAAGTAATAAGGAAATTTTCACCCAGTATCTTCTATCCACTACCCACTGCCTTCAAGCTATCTTCTCTTATCCTTCTGGTGTGGGTCTGCACAGCTTTACTTATAAAGCTGTGGGTTTGCCTCCCTGCACTGTTCTTATGAAATCCAAATGTGATAGCTACCTGGTATAGATTCCACTAAGCTCCCTGAGAGTTACATGTATTTGCCAGGGAATGACACATAATAGCTTAAAAAAGCTTTTCCCTGCAATTACATTCCCAGCTCATGCAGCTCCTGTACACCAGCATTGCTACAGCATATGGCCATACTGCACATCTGCTCCCCTTCTGGCAGAGCACAGGCCCAGCACAGATTCGCCAAGATGACTGTGACATGCTTTAATAAATTCTATCACTAACACAGCAATAAATATATCAAAGAGAAGAAAAATTAACTTCAATTCCCTGTCTGAATTCCCATTGCCTATGCTACAACAGCACCCAGACCCTTCCTGGTGTCTGCCATACACACTGTCACCCAAGCAGGAGCCCAGCTCTCAGCAAGACAGTGCTGCAAAAGCAGTGCCATTGTGCTGGTAAGAAACCATCACTGTCCAAGTTTGTATCTTATAGTTCTTGGCATTCTCAAAAATAATTTTAAATATTAAGCTTTCATTCATTACAAAACAAACTACAAAAAGAAAGAAAACAGTTATCAGGGTTTTCCTCAGCAAGCACATGTGGATGGAGACAGTGGCTTAATTCCTTAAGTCAAAGTAGAATCAGGAGGTTTAGCAAAAATTTGTTCCAAACTTGCATTTCCTCCACACACACATTAGCCTACACATTTCTAACAGTGTGAGAAAAAAACCAGACTACCTTGCTGCTAAGCATCTCAGCTGGACCCTTTCCACTGATTTAATCAGTTCCTGATTTAATCACCTTTAACATCTATGCTTTGCTGACCAGGTGACCTTCAGGAAGAGCTGGTGAAGGTTGGAGTAATCCCATCACTGGTCCGAATATTAACAGACTATGCAGAGAGTGAACCACTTGTCCATGTTGCTCTACTGGCCTTGTACAATCTAGCAGACCTTGGTAAGTAAGGTATTTTTGTAAAGTTTTTTAAAGTTTTTGCATCTTAGAGCAAAATATCATCTCCACACTGTCACTGCATTTCCATGCCCATAGGTTTGTGGGCTTTGTTTTGTTTTTTCCTTTGCTTTTGGGGTGGAGCAGGGCTGGTGGGTTTTTGGGCTTTGTTTTTAAAACACTACTGATACCTAATCAGGAACTGGCCATAGTATCTGGATTGGAGAAATAACTACTCTTCTATAGAGTAGCAGCAATACCTGGTAGTACATTAAAACAATTCAGTTTTAACAGACAGCTTTTGACTCCAAAAGAAGAGATGGCATAACTTCATATAATAAATTGAAAATTTCAGCTACTACAGAGATGGTACATTAAAAGCCTGTTTATTAAAATCTCATTTCTATTTAATAATTAAGTTTCCATACCTTACTGAAACAGCTTCCATTTTCTTTTACACAATTTTCAAAGCAAAAGCATCTCCACTGATTTAAAATACATTTGCCCTACTTTACATAATGAATAGTAGTAATGGAAGAAAAAGACCAAGTACAAAATTATTACCACTCTCTATATATGGTCTGGCTAAAATTTGATCTGCTGCTTCCTGCTTTTAGGGGGAGAGGCAGGGAAGGGAATATGGTATCACACTGTCACATTATTCCCTAAGTAGGTCTGTCCTTATTATATCTCTTATATTATTCAATATATTCCATTAAAATGTATTCCATGTCCAACAGTGGCAAGCTTTGCTAACATACATCTTGATGATGTTTAGGATCCCAGCAAGACTAGAAGCACCGAATCAAGGCAAAAAATATACTACTACAGCAAAGTGACACGTGCCAGTGACACGTGACAACACTTTCTTGTGTTAAATAATCATACCAGAGATGGGCTTGTAAGGGTCAGTGAAATTAAGCCAGGATTAATTTAGCACTTATGACATCCACAGGAATTACAGAAAAACAGTTAAAGAACTTGAGGGGGAGAAGGGATAGAGTTTTGCTGTCTCAGTGCTGGCCAAAGAAATAGAGGAGTCTATAAGAACAGAAAAAGCCTTCAAAAACAGTGTCTAATCACTTCAGATCATAGGGAGATACGCTCTAAACATTTAATCAAATAAAGAAACATTCAAAATCCTGACTTTGTCACATATACAGATTCAGCCAAGGAAGCTCTAAGCATGACAAACGTTGCTGAACAGCTGGTGAAACAACTGAGGAGAGCAGAGAGCCATGAGAGGTTAGAAATTGTGTTTGAGGTCCTGCAAGCACTTGCAGAAAATGGTAAGGCTCCTTTTGGGTGAAACAAGGGGAGACTGGGTATTGAACTGGTTTAAGCTCTGGGTTCCAAGTTTGCCATGGGATCCTGCCAATGGAACCAGCAACCCTTTCAAGAGAAATAAGCCACAAGAACATGCAAGATCCTGGCCTGAACAACATTGTAACAGGTGAGACAACAAAGAAAGGAGGGAGAGAATAGCATCGCACTGCATTTCAGTAGATTCAAACTGTCAAAAGACAGCAGATTCAAACTTATTCTCCACGGTGGGTAAGAATAAAGTGGCAACATGGATCATGTTTTTAATTTTAAAAAAATCAGAACAACTGGGTACCAGTTCAATCCCTGTTTAGGCCATTTACTTAAGAGGTGGACTCACTGCTCCTTGGGGGTCCCTTCCAGCTCAGAATAGTCTGTCAATCTGTGAAGATGTGTACTCTAAGCAGCAGTGCAACAAGCACCACTAAAAATATCTAGATATCTCACACAGATTAAAGACATGAAAGCTCATGACTGGCAACACAAATGTCAAAGACCAATGCAGAAAGCTTTGCTCATTCTGCCTTGGTGTCATCCTAGCTCCAGAAAGCTGTTACAAACAAAACCAAACAGTGACTGCACCTGAAAAAAGACTAGCGAAAGTTCAAGGATTTAGCTTTCTAGTTTGAAATGCTTCCACAAAGAGCCAAGAAGTTTTTAATGTGCTTTTACCTTGATCTCTACAGATGCTCTGAAAGTGCAGTTGGTGGAGGCAGGTGTGCCAGAGGTGCTGTCTGAAATTCTGCTGAGGCTCCAAGGCAGTTCACAAGCTGAAGATACATGCATTGTGAAGGCTGCATCGGATCTCATTGTCTCTCTGCTTCTTGGAGGTAAAAAAGGGAATATTACAGGCCAGGTACATGAAGAATCAGCATCCAGAAGTCCCTTTAGCAGAGGAGTTGCCATCTTCTCTGTTGCTTTCTTTTACTTAACAGGGACCCATCCACAATCTCTTATCATCCATATAGGAATCCTTCTTGGGCACCACACTTTTCATTTCTATAGCCTAGAGCCCAGTGCTTGTGCTGCCATGCTTCCCTTCAGGCATGTACATGTGTTGCCTCAGGTCACCTAAAACCCCCGTGTTTGTCCCTGCGCAGAACACAAAGGCCACATGAAGGAACTCGAGCCGTTGTAGCTGCACCTGTGGCTATAAGGTCACACCCTGCTTCTGTAACTACTTCCCAAGCTGGCTCAAGAGCCAGTCTTAAATTTGAAGCTAATCATCAGATTGAGTCGCAGGGTATTGAACTACTCCCCCACTCACTACTCCAAATCTGTTAGGTACTTTTGAATATCTGGATTAGCAAATGAAATGTACTAACTTCTTGAAGTCCAAGTTCTGCATCTATCTATTAGGAACAGACTACACACATTGCTGACCCAGATGTTTTATTAAGACTTTAAGCTGATTTCAGGAACAACACAAAAAGGCTCAAGACCTAACAGCAATTTTGTTTATATTGCTGCTATGCTGTATTTTGGGTAATACAGATTAAAAAATAAAACATCAAGAACAGGACACTTACACTGCATCCCACCACTCTCAACCCCAAAGCAATCAACAACATAAAGGTCTTAAATTATTAACCTTAGCAACAGTCTAGGTCATCACTTAATGACAGAACAGTTCCGTTTGGGGCTAATTATAATCAGATATGAGATACTCTCTATTTCTCATAACACAAATAAGTACATACAGAAGGTTTTTGCTAAGGGCTGTGGCATCATCTCTTAGAACATGGATACTTGCACCACATCCAGACACTTGCAGCTACCGAGACAGGGGCAATGCCTATTGCTAATTTTACGAAAGAAATTGTAAGGTTGGTTATTCTCTACCCTTCAAAGATGGAAAGCCACTGTTTGGGAGGGCAGAGAAAACCAACACTATCAGATTTCACTGCTCCCTGGTTCTGAAACAGTTACATTCTTTTCTGCAAACTGGAGACTTGCATGCTTTTAAGTTATAGATGCTAATGATACTAAAGTAATTTGGGGGCCATAATCGCGAAAAATGGGGTGATCAGGTAGGCAAGCTTTTGCACTTTTCTTTTTCCTGAACCACACCTTATTAGAGCGGAGACTCTGGGAATATTTCATGGGGAATATATTTTTTAGAAATAAAAAAACAACAACAACAAAAAAAAAAAAAAAAAAAAAAAAAAAAAAAAAAAAAAAAAAACAAAAAACAACAAGAAAAAACCGCAAAACAACAACAACACACAAACAACCCAAAAAACCCGCTCCCACACAGTTATTGATGTTTGAGGTTTTAAATCAGTTTTATGAAAGGGAGGGTTACTCAGACACATTGGCAGGGGGGGAGAGAAATCTCAAGATAAGCCATTTTATCTTTCAATTCTTATTATAGAAAGCAATGAGCCTTTATACTATGCAGAGGGAAACAGAGAGATTCTTATGAGCAGACTCCTGGAAGGCATGCTGTGCTCAATCCATCGGCAAAAGATCCCCACCACACTTCCTGTCCTTTTTCACTGATAGCTACTGTACTGGCTTCAAACTCAATTAACAAAATTGCTCAACTTTCTGCACTAACAGGTGCTTAATTATTACAAAAGATC
The DNA here is from genome assembly GCA_013397865.1 of Struthidea cinerea. Lineage (NCBI taxonomy): Eukaryota > Metazoa > Chordata > Aves > Passeriformes > Corcoracidae > Struthidea > Struthidea cinerea. The sequence continues at coordinate 1,273,182 of VZTI01005570.1, forward strand.
CCCTCACATCTGTCTGAATGTTGGCTTTGCTGGTTTGTTTTGTTTTTTTTTTTTTTTTTTTTTTTTTTTTTTAAGCAAGCTATCATCCACACTTCTCTTCACCTCTGCCTCACAGCCTTTCTAGACTCCCTTTCTTCCTTGCCTTATACCTTGTTCTGAATCAGTCATTGTACCCTCATGGCTCTACAAAGGCCACAGAAGTGCCCCCAGTGCCTCTAACTGGCTATTTCAATTTACTCAGCTGAATGGCTAGCTTTGTCTCTTGCTCTTCTCCCCCCATCTTCCCCACAACAGCATTAGATGTTTCATGCGGAAGAAGCAAATAATCCCTCTCATACCTCACTGTGTGGTGCCACTGATGTATGCACAGCTTTTAATCTGAGAGAAAAAAAAAAATCCTGTGGAAATCTGATCTCAGCATCAAATGATTTCTAGGCAGTGAACAGATGACAGACAGCTTTTGCAGCTATGAAAAGTGGCTGTTCTTATCAGACTTTAACTATGAGCCATTAAATTGAATGTTCTGCTGCTATCCAAGCAAAAACTCCATAGGAGAGAAAAGCAATTTGGATCTCTGTGACAATCAAAGCAAGGCAACCACTAATGGCCTCTGCCTATTTGCACTTTACTATATGAGGAAAAAAAAAATGCTCTGACATTCTTCAGTTTGAGAGGTGGGGGGGAGGAGAGAAATTAGGTTCAATTAAGGTTAGTCTATATGAAGATCAAAATTCTTTCCCTGTAGAATTTTATCAAACCAAAAGAGGTGACCTATTTCTATGGAACCTGTTCCTAAAGTGGGCTGGGCAATTTTTCCCCATATACTCTGATCTCCAAAGATTAGGACCAGGCAAGAGAACATTTGAAGAATGATAAGCAAAACCATCAGCTTTTCAGAATGTAGGCATAAAATGGTATCAAAAGATTTTTGCGTGAGTAGAATTCCAACTATTTCACAGACTGACAGTTCTCTCAGGAAAATATCCAATTACATTTTATAAGCATTTGACAAATTCTTATCTAACATATGTAAGAATACAGGGGAAAACCAGGCTACTAAGTGAAATGTTATGAGATGAGAAGAGTAATAGGCACTCATTCAGAAGACAACATGTTCAAAGGACAACAGGAGTGTCTATGACTTGGAGGTGAAAATAACATCCAAACCAGCAAGGGGGTTAAAATTACTAAGGCCCTTTTTACATGCTATACATACAAAAATTAGAGGCCTGTACACCTCAGTCTGTAAATTCAGTTAGAACTATGAGAAGTACTAATGCTACTTTTGGCCAGACCATGTATTTGCATGAGGTGTGCACAGTTCCATGGATAACTCTTTATTCCAAGGGAACGTCTATTTAGTGTTCACACTGTTTTGCCATTTTTTAAACTAACAGCCTTCACAAGGTGGGAGCACAGCAATAAGGAGATGTTCACGTGTGTCAGGCATATACTTCTCTTGAGGTATAACAAACTGCATAAAGGAAAATACAGAAAATCAGTTCCCAAACGGCATCTTCAAAACACTTCCTTCAGAAAGGATGCCATCTGTAGCATGGAGGGTTTCCTTTTGCTCTTTAGCAGAACTTTCTCATTTCCTAACAAGGTGAGCTAAGCAGCTTCTGATAACAAAGCTGCCACCTGTACAGAGCCAAGCTCTCAGGGACAGAAGGAGACAGAGACATGCACTGACAAAATACTGCAGAGCATTGCTGGGCAAAGTGGTAGTTTTTTGGAATGTACAAATCTGCTCCTTCACTGGGATTAAATAAACCAGATCTCTCCAGGTCAGGTCATATTTTCCTACCTTTATATGAGTGCAACACCAATAGACTGGTTAATTTCAGAAAGTGTATTTCTCAAAAGAGGTAAGAAAAACGTAGCTCTGGTTCTTTCAAGGAGTAGTTAATGATAACTTATTTCATAGAAAACAAGGAATAACAGCAGTACAGAACTAGTAATCAGATTTACCATTGGTGGATAACATCCCTGGTTTCAGAATAGCATCTTAAATCAGCAGAATAGTGATATTAAAGGAGTGTTAAAGCTATCCTGGGGAGAAATGGAAGATGCCACTGGTATTCTACTACATACATACTGGAAAATGCAGCAGCACTGAGGAAAACAAACAAAAAGAGAACCTATGATTTTGAATTTGACAGTGACTGTCCTTTGAAAGCTCTCTTGAGCTAAACTTTACTGGAGTCTGTCTCAGCATCAGTTTAGAGGTAGCTAATGCTCACTTCTGTCTAGACAGCTGAAGGTTGCAAAAAACAATGCAAAATCTATAGTCTTGATCTTAGCAAGACACGAAAACAGTCAAGGCAAAGACTCCCTGAATTCTGAATTTGCATTATTAGTTTCTATCACTCTGTTTCTTACCTCTCTCACCTGCTTGGTTCTGTCCCTTTCTTCAGATGGCAACTGTCTGCGCATGGTCCAGCTGGGGGTCATACACCAGCTCCTGGATCTGCTGGAGAAACACGTCCGGAGCAGGGACACCTCTGTCCAACAAGCTGCACTCAGTGCACTGCAGAACCTTGCTATTCCAGGTAGAGAAGACAACTGACTATTCCAGCTATTCCAGGCTGAAGACAACTGACTTACTGCAATTCTTTGTAAAGATGGGTCATCTGTGCAGCTCCGTCCAACTCACCAATGCCAGGCCCTTGTGTTTTGAGGGGCAATTGACCTTTCCCCCCTCCCCTGCAGGAACAGATATTTGAATAATTCATCAGGACTTCTTCATCTACATAAAGACTTTAAATATCATAAAGTGTAATCTCATTACCAGCTGCTGAAATTGTTTCATATTAATAGTATACAGCAGCTCAAGACAAAAAAAATCAGAACAGGGTTTATAGCTTAAAATATAGAGTACGAGGTGGAGATACACCTGGTAGGGATGTCAGACTTTCTCTTCTATAAAGCCAATATTCACTGCTACACACAGAACCAGTAAATCTTAATGTTCTTTGAAGATGCATTTTAAAAAGCTCAACTCTGAATTATAAAATATCAATGTATCAATACAGAGCATTGTGATTATCTGTTCTGTTCAAGTCTATTACAAACCATTTTAGAACTTTCCAAGTGTGTGGACACTTGACATGCAATTCCTACACTGCACTTTTTCTTATCAATTCATAAAAATATCTGTAATATCTGTTAGATATTCTAACAGAAATACAACACTTCTAGCAACACAAACTCTATCACTTTCAACAATATAATCTGCTACCTGAAAAAAAAATAAAGAGAAAAACCACCGAGTGGAAATCCATAAACATTAATTAAATATAGGTCAACACTTGGAAACAGACACAGAAGACCTCTTCAATTCAAGTATTGATCTTAAAAGAGAACAGATGCTTAAAAAAAAAATTGAAAAAGTCATTATGGTCTAGTAAAAGGAGTCAGTCTGTGTCACTGAAAAACAAGGACATTAACAGCAAGTTACTTAATAGGGTCTGCTTCCCAATTTGCCCAATAAAAGGATGAAGGGATGTAACAGTTCTCTCTCTCATTTCACTGTCCAATCTTCCTCACTACTCCCCCAGAAATGCACGCAGAAATGGGAAAAAATTTGCTCTGGAGGAAGCAGCTTTTGGTAGCACAGTTAAGCAGTATTAAGACTCCTTCCAGACACACTTCTGATTATTACCAGGGATTACTGCACCAACCTGTGGAGCAAAGACGCAAAAATGAGGAGAGGGAAGCTCAGAAACAAAGGCATGAACAACAGGGGATCAGTGAGCTCAAATATGAAAATAAAATCCATTTTCAAGAAATATGGCTGAGTAAATCACATCTGCCCCCCAGTTCAGTTACAATGAAGTAGCACAGAAAGGCTTCCTCACGTGAGCAGACAAGTGGATGGATAACACATTACAACTAGAAAAAGGAAGAGAAACAACAATGTTGTGTTTTACGTACGTTGTGCTGGGCAGGTAAGATCAAAATTAACCAAAATAACCCAAGAGCAGTTCCTAGGAAAGTTTTAGCCCAAAAGAGAAGTCTAAACAATCAGGTAGTCCTGACTTAATTTCTGAGCTCTCGAACATTAAAGTTGGACTTTTCGCTAGAAGCCTAACACATCACACAATTCACAACAGTTGTGTCATATCCACATTTTCACATGTTTGTGTCATTACTGAGCCTCACATCAACGTCTCTTTTCCATTTTCTAGTTGTCAGCAAGGTTCAGATGCTGGAGGAAGGTGTCGCGGAGCGGATCGAGGCACTTCTAAGGTCAGAGAGTCCTCCTGTGCAGTTTAAACTCCTTGGAACATTACGGATGTTAGCAGATGGTCAAGGTAGGCACCTACTAATGTTCACCGAGATCAGCTGTGAACTCCCCTCCTCCCTCACCCTGAAAAACAACGGCCGTGCAAGACTATGGGCTAAGTGTCCTCCTAACCTAATTCCACTCAATCTGGAGAGCTTCCAGCAGAGATTACTGCCAGAGGCTACACGCTTTCCAGACTGACCCAGTCAGCCTCAGAGGTAGTTGAGAAACAAACCACACAAAGAATCCGCGGTAGTCGGTGAGAACGGGCAAAGGCCTAAAAAGAAGATGTTTTTCACCAGAGACACAGCAGCAAGGCATGAGTATGATGAAAGAGAGCCAGGCTGTAGTGTCAAATCACAGGACAGCAAATCAATAAAGAAGTAGAGAACATAAAAGGAATAAAGGGAGCTGGGTTGGAGAGAGGCAGGAGAAATTAATTTCTACCAGTCTTTCTATACACATTGGCAGTTTTATCTTGCTCATGTGGCTCAAATGTTGAATTTACTTCGCATGTTAATGTATTGGATTATCTACTTGCACTTCATTCAGATTAACACAGAGGAGGGTATGCAAAAGCAACAATAATCTTTCTGTGCACATCACTGCATTTAGAGAAACATGCACAATGTCAAAGTTACATTAAGATCTACTTCAATATCTTGATCTATATGCTTAGGCTTACTTAGCTCTTACCAGAGTGTGACACAAAAACAAGCATCGTGAGGTTTGGTATCATCTTTGATATTGCCAGAGCAGCTGCTCTAGAGCACTAATCAGTAGTGATCCCTTGATATGCAGGAATAACACGAGATATGTCAAAACCAGAACAGTTATGGCCATTTTGTGATGTGAAGTGACAACCGACATGGGACAATTAGAGACACCACTTCATTAATTATATGGAAGAGAATAAAACCTCACTCTCCTATATTCCATGCTGCTTTCAACTGCACTACTGCAGACATCACTTAATATGACAGCTACTTGCATCTTTTATCAAATTAATATGCACGTTAGAAAATTCAGATCTAGCCCTTGTATTACTTTGAACTGCTTCCGGTTCAGTGAAAAGCTGCTTTCACTTATATTTCACTGTGGTAGGAAATGAACATTACAAGATATACAGAAACCTAGCATCTTCTTGCTCTGAGGCTTTGAAGAAGTCATTGTAAGGTCATTTCTCCAAAGTTGTATCTCAATTGTGACAGGGGAAAGCATTTAACGTTTGAAATTGAGATATTACAGTAACACAGATCTAAATTATCAAACACTCATTTTTTTTTTTTATTTTATTTACCAGCCCTAATACAAAGTTAGAATTTGGCACAAGGTACAACTTCTGAATCTGAAACAACATAATTATCAAAATGCAAAGTAGAATAAAATATGTAGGAGATTCAATGTTTATCCATTCCCACCTATGAACACACAATTCTACCGCTTGTAATTACCTTCTATTCTGTTTACCCATTGCCCTTAATTAACTCAGCCTGAAACTCTTATGAACACACTTCTACCAAGAAGTCCACACTAAATTAGTTAATTGCCTTATCTAGTACAAATTCATTACTCTGACTATCAGCAGGCATACTGAGGCTTACAGACTAGAAGAGGTAGGTTTCCTCCTAACCATAGAAAACTGCAGGCAAATCTGTCACCTTCATTACTCTCAAGAGATGCTAACTCCTGGTTCTTCCACCATTTTGCTTTAGAGGAGCAGAATAATTTGTGCACTTCAATAGCCAAAGGACTTTCAGCACAACTGAAAGTTCAATCTTATAAAATGACAAATTCGAATAAATTGTACGTTTAAAGGTTTTCCTGTTAAGAATAACTACCGGATTCTATCTCAAAGAGCTCTATTGCCTGCCAAACTGAGTAAAGAACCTGCCTTTGCAACAAACCTCTTAAACTGGTTCCACCCTCCAGCCTCTTACTTCAACTTTCTGTACTAAACTGGATTACAGTGATCTCTGCAGACTAACGAGTAACATCTGACTAGAAACAAAAGTCTTGTGTTACAGGAGATAAGATGCAGGTAGCTGTGCAATGCCCTGTAACTCTTATCTCAAAACGAACTATGGCAGCTAGGCTATAAACTCCCAGATTCCTTGTGGGATTTTGACCCGTGGATTATTCCTTAGTTTATGGGATAAATTAAAAAGGACATGTGTGTACTTCCCCATCTCCTTCCCCCAAAATAGCGTATAGGCTAATTTACAGCTTCTGGAAAGTATCCAGAGCAATCATGTGGTTTGCTGCCATTGACCTTCTGGTGCATGCTCCATTTGATCCTGCAAGCATATCTCAAAAGAAATGCAACACACAGAGAAAGGGACAGGTAAAGGAACGGGAGCAGTGCAATGCCTCTATCAAACCTATCCCTTCTGTTACAGATGTTAACATAATTAGAGTTCCACTTCTCAAGAAAAGTTACCTAGTGAGGTTTTTTCAAATGTCAACCATACAGACTAATAGTCTTGAAATAGCAAGTCTCGAAACAGGATTCCTGAAACACAGAGGAATGCAAATTAAAAGGCTCTTCCACACTCAAGGGGAATTTCTGATGATGCCTTATACATGGTTCAAGACACATTCTTAAGACTCACATCATCCAATTACTGACATGCTGCAATTCTGTACTAAGACTTGACTTCCCACGCTACCAACAGTAATGAATTATCACTGAAACAGCACAAACAGGCTGCCAAGAGCCCACGGTTACATTTGTGCAGGGCTCAAAGTGCAAGTGCAAAACACCAGGTGGGAAAGGGACAGGCCTCCTGAAGTATTGCAACAGAATATTTGCTTTCGTAGAAAGCGGCTCATTTTAAGCCCTACTTCAGCAGCCCCTTTAAAAGGACTGGTCTGTTGGAACAGCTTGTTTTGTCCTTCCCCTGCACAATTCCTTTGGTAAATATTTCCAAGATCCTTTAAAAGCTCCAATGCTTCAATCAGAGTTCTTAAAGGATGTTGAGCGCATGCATGGCCCTAGTTACTTCCACGTTCACATTCCTGTGGCAGACAGACAGAGGTGTGATTTTGAATGCCTCTTCATGCTGCTTTTCTCTTCAGCTGACGCAGCCGAAATCCTGGGCCATGACCCCACGCTGCTCAACAGGCTGGTGCAGTGGTGCAGTGGGAGTGACCACAGCGGCATCTGCGGAGAGGCAAACCGGCTGCTGGCATCGATCCTGCACCACAACAGATCCCAGGTACAAGAACTACTGCTCTGATACGTTTCTACTTCACCCTCCTCAAACAATTTTAGAGCTTTTTGACACAGCTAGGGATTAAACAGCACATATAGCTTTACAATGAAAACCATGAAGGTTCACAGTAAAAACCACTCTGGTCTGCCTCAATACCAGTAAGGGGGAAGTGAGGGGGAAACCTGTGCACTCCATAACCACAGACACCTCACAGAAACAAGGGTCACTTACCATCACTTGTCAACATTGACCCTGCTTGAGTAAGGCTTGACAAATGGTAAGCAGGTAAAGCTTTTCTATGCCCATAAATATGCTTCAAATTTCAAATTAAAATAGTAAAAATAACCCAGACCTGTCCAAAATGTCAGTCCTCCAGAAGCTCCAAACAGCCCACTTATCCATGATGAATGAATTTGGCATGATCTTTATGCGCTGGCATTTTAGAACAGTCTTTTGTAAACTGTGCTATTACACACAAGCATCCCAGCCATGCTTTACTCTGAGGTAGTGATTAAAAAAGTAGATAGTATCTTCACTGGCTTTGATAAAGCAAAACTAATCCTCACTAGTTTGATGACTTGAAATGAAAGAGTAGAATAAGGACAAACTGAAACAAGACAAAATATGTATTTATCTTACAGATATGCATCTATATTTAATTCTAAGTATTGATACTCCAGGTAAATTAGACCAGCTCTAAGCAGACACATATGATCAGTGCCAAAAGCAATGTTATCTCTAGTCTTTGAATATCATCAGTATGCACTGGGGCAGACGAGTAATTTCCATCTATTCAGAAGCTGAAGAGTGCAATCTCATTTCCCTCTCCATTCTACTGTACTCCTACGTCAGATTTCCATCTGTTTTACCTTTGCTTTAACAGGAAGTGGTCAAAGCCATCCAGGCAGCACAAGGAGTGAAGCATCTGGTTTCCATGACAACAAGTGAACATGCTGCCATGCAGAATGAGGCTCTGAATGCCTTGGCAATAGCATCTGCAATCGATTTAGGTATTTTCCTCCTAAAAGCATTTATCTTTGCAAGGTCCTCAATTATTAGGAAACACTGCTATGCTGTTAATTCTAGGTAACATGTAAGAAAAAGCACGTTTCTTGTCTAGATTTAGCTCTTCAGCATGAAATAAAGGTTGGCAGCCATTCAGATCATAAAATCAATAGGCTTTGGGAATAGCCTGAATGAAGTTTGGGTTTGTTTTTTTTTTTTATTTAGGATAGAGTCAAATTATCATGCTGAGTGGACAGGCATTAGCTATTGGAGTAGCATGATGCTAGAAACCTACACCAAAAAAAAGAGGGAAAGTAAAGGTGATAAAAAAAAGATGGTAAAGGCTAAATGAAGGACAAATTATATACCTGAATGGTCAATGAAGACTGTAAGTAGAGGAAATAATCTTAAGACAGACATGAGGAAAGACTAAAGCAGAAGCATAAATTAAAAGGCCTTGTAGAAGCTGCAAATGAAGCAAGTAAGAAAACTGTAGATTCAAACGACTTTTCCCTGAGCTAATTTTCAGAGTTACCACACAAATTTTTTCAGATTTTTTCTGTAGGACTTGAAAATGGGTCTCAATTTATTGCAACAGACACCACAGAAGTCTACAAACATCAAAAGGTGAATTGAAAAGAAAAATAAACTTGACATTTGTAACTTCCTATAGCAACAAGTAAGATTGTGAAGAGCCCATGCTGTGGCTTGTCTACCATTAAATTCTCAAACTCATTTGGCCAACTAAAGTGAACGAACATTTCTAGCACTGAGTATTTCAGGTTTTAATTTGTTATGAGGTTAACTTTACACAGCCAATAGTACACTGGTCCTGCCTTCAAGAATGAGGCCAGTAAAGAAATTCTGTACAGAAAAGAGCACAGAAATTCTTCAGTACCAAAGGCAGATGCTCAAGACATCCCTGTATAGCCAATCTGAAATGAAGCCAGTCAGGAATTTTACTTTTTAAAAAAGCATATTCACTTTCTAATTTCTTTTCAGATAACAGCTCAGGGTTACTATTTGTTTACTTATTTTTCAGAAACCCTTGAAGAATCTTTTAAGGAATCACAACTAGTTCAAAGCTTACACAAACTTCTACAAGATGATGATACAAGTCCTGAGGTGAAATACAATTCAATGGGCCTTTTGTGCAGACTTCTTAATTCAGGTAGCTTCATTTTAAGTTGTCTATGACGGAAGGATGGATATTTGTGATGAAGACAAGTGTTTTCTGTCACCAAAATATGCTGCCTGCAATGCTCCAGGGAATGAGTAAAGGATATTAGAGGTTCATTCTGTTTTGATCACTGAAAATCATAGTCAAGTAGCTTCCCTCTTTATGAAAAGCTGATTAAACCATCAGTTGAATAAAAAAAAGGCTTTATTCAGTGAGTCAGTGGCATAAGCAAGTCCCAAAATAGCAAAATTTGGGCCTTGGAGTAAAGGCATCTTTGTCCAACCTCACCACACACAAATGCCTGGCAGTCCCAGAGACTTTTTGTGTCCAAAGAAACAGTCTGTACCATGCTCATAGGCAGGCATACATTTGTTCTGCCTGTGCTGTAAGCAAACCAAAGCTGAGATAAAGCAGCCATTTCAGCAATGCTGCCTTCACACAGCAACTTTCAGTAATGCGTATCGAGGGTATTATCTCAGTTTCACTCCATGGTCAGGGAAGACTTAAAATGCTTCAAGCAGGATGGGACAATCCTGGATGTGTAGCACTAAATGAAAACAAGCACCTTGAAACCAGGAGTCCAAAGAGCTCATGGCAGTTTCTCACATCTTAACACAAAAATTACATAAACTGAAATAATGATTGTACTTAGGCAAGGATGGATCACAAGGTGAGCTGCCTTTCAAATCCTGGAGCCACCCTGCATTGACAGACAAGCTGGATTTTGCAGTATACTCTATTTTATCCCTGTAGCTACACAGATATTGGAATAGGGCAAAGCACTTGCAGCTTTCAGTGCTACTATGAAGTATTGACATAACAGATGAGATCTAGAAGACTTTTTTCCAGAGATACATGTATTTAGCATTTTATAGACTCACTGGAACACTAAGAGTTGTCTTACTAGTATGGAATGGTAGCAAAAAGCATACAGGCAAAAAAGTGCTAGAAATTGTCCTGTATTAGAATTTCAAAATCTGGGTTTTTTTCTGTTGATCAGTTCTTGGAAGTCAAACAGGAGGAAAAAACCTTAATCTGTCCAATACTTCCAATGGCTGAAAGGGTATCTATTGAAAAAAATGTTTTAATTAAAGTAGCTCATTATGAACAGCAAGTACTCTGAACTTTTATCTTACAATTGTTGGGAGTCACTATGCCAGGGCAGGTAACTAAAAGTCAGCATTTCATCTCCTATTCAGGTGATCTGAGACAAGAAATAGAAGAGGACAAGATTAAAGACACCCTTGAGCGACTCTGCAGTCACAGCAATGCAAATGTGGTCAAGGAAGCCATCACAACACTACAGGTTTTGAGAGGAGACACACCCCACTAACCTCCCTTCTCCCACACGGCAATCCAGCACTGCTGCTGAGGCAAACACCACCAGCTTTGCAACCCTTGCATTTGTCATGCTGCTGCACAACCAACACTGCTGAAGCCCAGCTGCAGCTCCTGCTTTGAAAGCTGAATATAAAAACCCCTTATTTGCATATCTCTTTGGCCTGATACTTGCACCAGTGCTGCTCTTCACTGAGCCCCTAACACACAGCAGTGGGAATAAGCCCTGTCAAGCAAGTGGTGTTAAAAACCATCACAGGGGAAATATCAGGCAATTACCACTCATTATACATTTTTCAGCTGCTTGGTTTTGTGAGATTAGGATACACACTTGCAATTTTTCTTGTATCAATGGGACTTCTAAATAATTATATAAAAGTCTTAAGCTTTTATCATGCAACCTGAAACAGGAGTTAGATTAAATCTGTAGCTTAAACAGTGCAAAGGGCTAACTGGCACCAATTCAACCTCTGCATATTGTGAATCACACTGTAAGCTCAATTGTTAGGTATGTTCAAACCAAAACTGTCTTTAAACTAACTCCCCCTTCAATCTCCAATTTTAAAGCTCATCTCTGAAACTCTACCTGTTCCTGTCACAAGTTATATTCCTAAATACTTGAGGCTACAGTCTTGTCCTGATTTCAGAGTTGAACATGCTGTAACCTGGAATGAGACTCTGCAAAAGCAAAGTTCACAAGAAACTGCAGTCAGTGAACCCACAGTGTTCACACAAGACACAAAAATAAAGCTGGTAAGAAATTACATGTGGGTAGGGGTGAGGATGTGGAGGCAGCCATTATCACCCATAAGAGAAACTGGGTTTAACTTTCGATAATGAAAAAAAAATAGTAGTAAAACAAATGTCTTTGAACATTTCTGTGGAATCCTTTTGTATCTAAGAAAGGTCACTAGATGAGAAGGTAACAGATTCTATTCCACAACCTGTTCTTATAGGAACTTTTCGAAGCAGTCGAAGGTTATGTGGCAGTGTCATGTTGTCCAGACCTAGGAGATCAAATTCAAAACCATGTAGTGGTAGAGACTGAAAAGCTTGGGAGCAATTACTTTTTTTTTAGCCAGCAGAAAAGCTACTGAGAAAAAAATAAACAAGCACTGATCTTCAGAAACCTATTATAAAGCAGACTGTATTTAGAAGTCAACAAGGCCTAATGTTCTCAAACAATTTGAGAACAACCGGCCTATGTCTGCAAACAAACATGACAACTTTGTTCCTGCAAAAGCTTTCCCACTTGCAAAACCCAGTAACGCTGAATGCACTACACTCACCAACCAAGTATCGCTCTCAAGAGTACTCTTGAGAATGGGAATTTCCTGAAGCCACCCCAGGCAAGTGCCACTTGGTGAGGAACACACAAGCAGGTTTTCACCATATAACAGGAGAAAAGAAAAGCAGCGGTTTTAACTTCTTTGATGTCCCAAGATTTAATAGTTACTCTACACCATTCTGCAACTCTTCACTTTTTTATGGCTTTCCATTTACAATGCAGAGAAAAGCATCAGTTTTATCTATTATTCAACAGACCAAACTGAAAAGAAAAAATATCAAGAATTAGTTTCAGCAAAATACACAAACAAGCACCCCTGGACCTTCACTATTTCCGAGTTATCCACAAACTGCAGTCTCAGTAGCCAGTCTAAACCTTAGAGAGTGAAATACTAGTGACTGGAAGCAACAAATCTTAGGAATCAAACTCCAGGAGTAGAAAATATTAAATTTTATTTAATCAAAATTAAGGCTTGAGAAAAAATATATTGAAAGTCACTCAGAAGAGCCATCTCAGAAGAGGAGACAGAAGCTCCCCTTCCAAAGGCTGAACAATATTCAAGCGGCATGACAACGCACAGGCAGTAAGGGGAAGAAAGAGGGAAGGATGTAATGGGGAGACAAAACCCAAGGCAATCCTACACAGAAATCAATCGCCACATCAAGCTCCACGGACTGGAAGCACAAGTCTGTCCACATGGCACTGCATGAGGTCACCAAAGCTCAAGACCTCTTGGGAAGAAACATTCAGGTTTTCACAAGGCGACCCAAGGTCCTTTGGTCGCTGCACTTTTTTCAGCGCTTATATTCACCCTCTTCACATACAGGGAAACTGTGTCCAAACGCAGTTATATTAATAGAAACAAAGGCAGTCACACTGGCAAACAGACTGACAAATACATACATTGCTTAACGGAAATCAGTTGTGCTCATTTCTGAGAAATAACAGTGACCACATTTAAGTTTGCTTCTCTCAGTCCAGTTCTTCAAGTCTGACCTCATTTGACATCTTCATTAAAAACCTTGGTTCCACTGTAGTGTTTGTGAAGTTGTTCCAAATCTCAACATCAACACTGTATCAAACCTCACTGAGATCACTGAATTACTTTCCTTTGAGGCTTTAGAGACAGGCTCACACCCAGCTGCTTTTGCTGACAAGACTTTTTTTAGACCATAACCTAAATCTTTCGCCATGAAGTCACTGCAGGTCCACAGAGAAGGTGCTAAATAAAACTAAGTAGAAAGTATTCCCATTACAAGCCTGGAATTACACTAGCCATGTATGGGGGTACTTCAGAACATACAGAGGCAAAACAACTATAGCCCCAGGATTTTAAAAATGATACTGAATATGCACAAATAAATTTATCCACAGTGGCAAAAAAGAAAAATCACTCCATGAATTTAAATACCCTCAAATAAGTTTAACTTCTCTCCATTTCAGTTTGAAATAACTGAAACACTGATACAAAAGCTGGTGTTAATATGGCCAAAGCCATTAAGAACTGTGGAAATTCAACACTTCAATTAAATTCTGCTTTGCATACAAACAGTACTTCAAAAAGAACAAGTATTACTTTGTCTTCAGGTAACTTGGTAAGAATTGCAGACCCTGGAATCCTAATCTGTAATGCTGACTCCTGTCAGCAGCTAATTTCAGTGCATGAACTCCACATCCATCTTTGACACCAGGATGACTTTCACCAAACAGCTGGAATTCCATCCGAGCATTAGGAGCTGACAGTGTCAAAAACTGGCAAAGGGAAACATACTCCCTAGCTGGCATTTTCAATGCACTGTTTTTTGAATCAGAAGTTACAAATCAGAAGCATCCTTCCCCAATTTTACATATATCAGATTATTACACATAACCTTAACCAAGTAAGTTGGTTGATGAGGTGTTGCAAAGTTTCAAGCACCAGAATTTAAAGCAAAGTTTGCTGGACACTGCCCTGCTGCTTGCAAAGTCATAGTACAATCACACATTTCTGGTTGCTCTTCATGGATCAGATTCAACAAACAAGTAACACAGACCTCAAATTCAAGGCTTTACAGAAGAAATGCCTCTTGCTCTCCCCTCAGTGATCTACTGCTACAGTTTTCTTGTTGTATACCAAAGTTAAAAGAGTCACAGTGTACTTCCAGCCATTTTACTTTCAGGTTTTCAGATGAGTTAATAGCACACTATCCTCTGCTACTGTAAGGAAATCAGCCATCCTCAGACAAGCTTCCTTTTCCTGTTGTGTCTCAATCACTGGCCAGAAAAAGAACTATGAAAGCTGAAGTACACATGAGGACTGTCTGAAATGCTTCACAGATTGCAAGCTAGAAGGATGTCTGGACAAGCAACCAGACAAAGATTCTTACTGTTGATCAACTTTTGCCAGTGAAATGTTTGTTAATACATGCATAATAGAAAAAAAGGACATAATATATCTTAAAGTTTGGCTTCCAAAGAAAGCCATATACTTTAGAAATACAAGTAATTAAATCCTTCAGGCACACTACATGTAGTAAAATATCATTATAAAAATATATACTTTTCTAAAATTTACACTGTTAGGCACTGTAAATGAACCTGCTCTCCCTGAAAAACCTGGTGTCACTGGAAGCAGTAAATGTTAGTTATATGGCCCACAGTAAAACTGACAGCTACAGCTACTTCCAAGAACTTTTCCTACTTTTACTTTAAAGCTACAGATACACTACCAATCTTACAGAAAAGACTGGAACTCCTACTGAACTACAGGATCCATCTACTAACCCCCACAAAGGGAGGACTGGAAGAAGAGTTTAGTTTTTCTCTAGATTAAAATAAAAACCCTGATATAAGGACTAGTTAAGCTTCAATTAGAAAATGACTGAAGAAATCATTCTGGCTCACTGTATTTTGATTCACATTTGAACCATGAACCAGGCAGAACTGATGATTCAATAGCTTTATAGAAGACTTAAAAGTTCAACAAATTAACCTTTTGCTAAATCTGTACTTCCTTACTTAAAAACATATTTCAGTAAGGATTAATACTGAATTTGTAAGTCTTTCATCAGTCCTGGCAGTGGCAGTTGAGACTTGTGAAGATCAACATAGCAGTTGTGAGTTGTGAGAGAAACTAGAGGAATAACAAAAAGCCATCAACAGCTAGCACAGCATGCTTGCTACCTACTGAAACAAACTGCATTTTGAAGTGTGTACAGACAGCACTTTTTAAAGATATTACTGATCATTGAAAGGATAAGCATTTTTAAAGAGGTTTTTCTTCTATAAATAAAGAATATTTACATTATTCTCAGACAGGAAACAGCATGAGGGCTTTACACCCTCTTACCTGAAATGGAGATTTGTAACACATAATGCTACAGATAGCCAGATTTTTCCCATCCTGGGAACTGGCTTGCATTTTTCAAAACAGAGTGGGGTTTGCACAACCAAAAATCAGTTAAAAGATCAAGACAGTTTCTGATTTTTTCCCAATTTCCAGTTATGGTTGCTGGATATCTTGCCAAGAATGACTGGATAAGTCTACTATAGAGATTAATATGATTGCAAGATTGTGAAGAAATCAGCATGCAACATTAGAAAAGATTATATTTTAAGACAAATGACAGAAATGAAGACAGGACGATCTTCACAGCAATCCTTCAAGGAAAGAGTTTACAGCAGTTTCATGTCTCCCTGCTACAGTCTTTAAAATCTGTTCTGCCAATGTCTTGGGAAATTCCATTTCTTCCTCAGAGATCAACGCTGGTGCACTGAGTTGTCTTGTTAGAAAAAAGGTAGACAGTGTGCGTTTGGCGATGTTTTTTTTGTAACAGCTTCTAACAAAAAGCATGAGCAGGGAAAAAAAATCCACGTAAGGCTTTTAACAACAGGAATATTTCGTGGCCCGTGCATTTCTTCCACCTTGGTGTCCAATCAATAATCTTAAAATAGATTGTTTTGCAACATGTGTCTGCTTTTGTATTCAGAAGGCATTACTTGCTTTTACAGCTTCAATATCAGAAATCAATGTCCTGGCTAGGAAAATCCCAAAAATCTACAAAGATAAAAAAAAAATACAATTTGTGAGATAAATTTGTAATGTACCAGTCTGCGAGATGTTTGTTTGCAGGTTCAGATTCACTTCATAGTCAAGATCATCCATCAAAGCATAGCTATTACTAAGAAGTAATAAAGGCAACAGAACCTTGCAGGTAGTAAAATTCATGAGAAAGATGCTTTCATGTAAAACTTCAGCAGCATTCAAAATAATAAGCTTCCAGATGCCTTAGAGCTAGAAGAAATCCACTCATCCACTAAGTTTGAGTGTCATAAACACTCATGCTTGCCTATTGCTAAAGCTACAAACCAGACATTTTCATTCGTTCCACAACTTTGAATAACAATCCAGTCAGTTTTCAGATCCATTTTTTTTAAACATAGACTGTACAATTACCTGTACTAAAATGAAATTATTGTCACAGACAGCAGTAAGAGAAGTCCCAGATTTCTCAGAGACATTTAAATTTGAAATTTTAACATTCATGTCAGTTCTCAGGGAAGTCTTCCTTACAAATTGCGGATAAATTTGTAACTCAGCAAATTTCCTGAAATGTTCTTAGAAATAATATTAAACTGGGATGAAGTTTTGGAAAGCTAAAAGATTTCATTTAAACGTAGTCAGGTTATGTCTAATTCTCAAGTCCCACCATGAAATAGCTCAATGCACAGGAAAGACCCAATTGGAAAATACAAGTAACTGAAAGTGGTTTCACAGAGACTAGGGACATGAATAAAGAACATTGTCAAGTTATTGTCAATCAACACACTGCCAAAAGATCAAACTTTGAGTCTTGACCATCTTCCTAACAAGAGGTCCTGTTCTTAGCACAGCATTTCTCAAACCCATGGAAGCATTATCACTAGATGGTGATAAAGTATCAAACTCTAAGCTACAGAGGGCACTATTACCAGGGCTGGAGAAAGCTATTTTGCCAGCACTCTATACTCAACTCTTGTCAATTACGTCGAAAATACTTTCTGTAGCAGATTCACAAGTTTATTATTTCCCATTGAAGTGAAGGAATTTCATAGCAGAGAAATTAATGTAGTGCAAACAACTGCCACAATGAAAGCAGGATCCACCTTGACAGCAGCAATCTAACATGCTTTACTGAAAATTTTAGCTCTCTTTGATGTACCAAGCACTGATGAGGCAATGGAAGTCACAGCAACTCTTTCATCTGGTTCTGCTAACATCACATTTGCAACCTGGTCACCTATTTCCCTGCTCTTACATTCTCAACCTTTTTGAGCAGCATGCTACACCCACTTACAACTGGCTGAGGTAACCTTGGCATGAAGGACAAGGTGGTATCTTAGTCATTTCAGGTTTGGGATAGAAGGCTGGAGTTCAGATCTACTGGAGCAGACAGCAGATCCCCCCCTCCTTCCTGACATTGAAACACAAGTAATATTTTATATAATAATCATATAAGACTACATTAATATTACAATATATATCAATTATCACACACTGTATTATTACTATATTGTATTCTTATAATGACCTTCACTGCTTTGAGCAAGAGGTATTTTCACACTAACTCCCCTTTAGTATAATTGCTGTTTCTACCATACTCTTCTCGTAACTAAAAAATCCACATTCCAGATATTTACCTTTGTTCATAACTCCTTTTACCTTCAGCAGGTCTGTATCTGCAAACACAACATTTTTTTCAAAGATTCATAGTAACAACTAACCTGGAGCAGTGAGATAGCTATGAAGACACCTGCAACGATGTAGATATTTCGGGGCAACCAAGCTTCAAGTGCATGAATACATCCTTTGACAAAAATCTGATCATCCCATTGACTTTTGCTCTGAATGCAGAAAGGAAGAAGAAGAAGAATATTACTTTTCTGCTCAAGTTTATAATAAGATCAATCCCATGATCTAGCTAAGCTAATGTTTTGTCACTTTCGCAGTAAAGTTTTTAACCACACTTCAAAAATACACATCTGAATCAGGGGATGCCAGACATTGATATTCAAATCTTCCTGAAAATCCTGTTACTAGAACACTGTAGAATTATCAGATAATAGATGGTCAAGTTAGCAGATCATAGATCAGCAGTGTTAGATTATTAAAACTGATAATTGAAATGCACACTTGAAATCCAAGTCCTACCCCTCTTTGAAACACACCTTTCCCTTCACCTGTTTTATCACTTGTTTTCTCTACCCTCCCACAGTACAAGGTTACTCTAAACAAAAGACAATGTCTACCTTGCCCTACTTGTGGTATGATGTAGCACAGCCAATTACTGCCTAGAATTTTGAGCTGACACATCTATCAGCAATCCCAGCATTCTTATAGTTTTGTCTATGCAGGCACAGAACATGACAGGCAGCACCTTACCTTCTTTCTGATATCGTAGCCACACTGTGTATTCACAACTTTTTGCTGCAAAGCAAAAGAGATTTTAAATAAACCAATTGAATTCTACTCACATCTGTTCACAGCAAGTTTTTCTATCTTTTATATTCATAACTAACCAGAATTGTCAGAGCCATTTTAAGAAGCATTTTTCGCAAAAACAAACAAAGCCCTTGCAGAATACAACAAAATTAATGACAAAGCAAAGATGTGTACTAGCAAGATGACATCCTGCACCAGAAATCTCAGCTGCTTTATCACTTGGCATTCAACTAGCAACTTTTTAACATGAAAACTGCACTGCCAGCACACAGCTAAGACATGTGCATTTACAAAATGCGTAGTAAGTTATATTGAAATATTAATAATAGAATTTCACATTAAACAGATTTAAGCATCCTTTTGACTCCTTAAATACAGCACCAGCAACAGAAAAATGTGCAGTTGAATAGTACTACTCCAAACTAAACTAAAAATAATTACTGGGGAATCTGAACATGGAATATACCCCTGACAAAGGTTTTCCTTGGCTGATTTCCAATACAATCAGAAGCCTATATAAGGTATTAAATATAACTTACCAATGGCTATCTCTCAGCACAAGGATTGCTGGATGGATTTTGAACTCTAAGTATTCCCACTAATACCATAAAGCACTATATGTTAGCTCCTGTCTCCACACTTTGGCACCCGCTGTAAGGCTCACAAAGTCATAAAGTTTACTAAACAAATTAACCAAAAAGCACTTAAACCCTGCCAAAACTAAGGATTGACTCAGAAGCTTTAAACTTCATACATGAGCACTTTACTAATTACTGACAAACAAGCAGCAAATGGAGCTACTCCTGCCTGTCTGGCAGAGGGGGTGGTGAAACATTAATCCTAACTGGGGCAAGCACAGCGCTTAGACAGTGCTCTCAGCTCCTTACAAACCAGGTAACAAAGGCCAGGGATGCAAAGAAACAACACACTGGGAATAAAAAAATATCAGCCACTACTACTTCAGATCCAAACCACACTAAAATAGCTTGAATTCCTGGTGACAATACATTTTCAGCTATCTAACAGGTTGCCACATTTGGACTCTAAACAAAGCAACAAACACAAAAAAGTTTGCCTGCGCAAGAGTAATTTTTGGTCATTTAGGACACCTCAAAGCCCTTCAACACCTTATTCAGGAAGTACTTCCTGTCATAACTTTACAACCTCAGAGCAATAACAAAGCTGAGAAACAACTTACAGCAGGATCAGGTATACAGCAGGAAAAAGGAACTCCGCACTTCTCACGACTTTTGCTTTCACTCTTGCAGTCAAAGTATATGTTAAAGTCCCAGTCTTCAGGACCTTGGGCACCACAGCAATGGTTCTGCAACAGATAAATACATTCCAGAAGTCTGTTCAGTGGATAAATTATCTCTAAAATACCTCTAAATAGTAAGAGCTTGCTTACAAATCTTCACCACACCTAAGTCTGTGCAGAATCAATGACAACACCAGAGTAAAAAACATCAGTAGTCACTAACAGGGCTCTATGAAATCAAAGCAATACGTCTGGAATACTGCTTGTGGAAACAGGTGTCAGCACGTCAAGCAAAATCATTAAAATTATCACTTTAGATGTAACTGTCAGATACAATCAGTTCCATTACTATATTTTTTTAAGATAATGTTTTTTCTTAGGGAGCAACAGAGAAAGGTCAAAGGCAGATGCATGGCTGAGAGAGTTTCCACAATGGACATCAGAACAAGCCTGGATCTCAGGATATCTTCCTTCCCCGCTGCTTTCAATACAGAAGGAAGAAAACCAGCACATCTAACACAGTACTATTAGATACAAAATATTATAATTCTGTAACAAAAATGAAAACTTTTAAATCCACATATTCTCCTAGAAGACATCAAAGTGGCAGGATTTGAACTTACAATTCTCTGTAGTGAATCAATGATGTTCTGGAGGTCAATGTCATCTCGGTAGGATTTAATGTTATTCTCAAAGAATTCTTTTACCCTGTCCCTCACCCAGTCCTGGAACAGGAAAGCCATAACTGCTACTGCCAGCTCCAACAGGAATATGAACACAATTGTTCCACAGAACTGTAAAAAACAAAAGTCCTAAATTAGGAAATATGAATTCATTTTGAATGCATCCCTATACCACCAGAAACAGAGAATTAGGTTCGAATTTTGACTCAGTATAGACACTGAGGGCACAGTGAGAATACAAGGTAAAGAAACCCCCAAGAGGCAGAGCTATCCTTTTGTTTTTGTCACCTGAACTTGACAGTAAAAAGAGCATCAGACACAGTCATTATGCCCAGCAGTGAAAATATTAACAAATGAGAATCTGTAAAACACAGGGCTAAAGAAGTCTTGATATTACCTCTTGGACTGTTTCTAATTTTATAATTTTTTTTTTAATTTTTTGGCCATCTTAACTGTTTTCAGATGTAAAGCAAAGAAGAAGCCTCAGTATAAAAACAACCATTTAAGAAATTTCACATCAGTCACTAAGTCCCAAAGTTTTGCCCACCCAACATCTACAAGAAACTTTAAAGTTTTGAGGGATTTTGTTCCACTATAATATAATCTCTAAGTAATTCCTAACTGACTGAGCACGTTCCATAACATCACAATGTTAGATTCTGATATACATAATATAGCATCACTGAAGAGCAGAACAAATGAAAAAAGGGAAGGAAGAACATGCTCCCACAAAGATGAAAATACATAGGCTGGAATCACCCCTGCTTTCAATACCATTACTCAGAGGTTTGTCAAGGCAGCAAGTTTACCATATACTTTGTCACAAACCAAATTCTATAATTAATTAGCTGGGTTTGCTCCCAGTTCTTCATCACTTGCAGCTTTCACACGTATAATAATTCTCTCATATAATGATGTTACTTACAAACTTCAGCAGGCAGATGTTTTCCCTCAGTGCTCCCACACAACCAGCAAATCCCAAAGTGAACATCACTATTCCCACCACTAAGACAAGCACCACTGGGTCCAGACCATGAAGACCAGTCACCTTTGTCAGATCAGACAATACACCCTAAAGGAAAAAAACAGAACAGAATATGACCCCTAGAAGCATGTTACTCATTTAGCATTCCTTCTGGATGACTTCCACATGATTCCAAATGAACTGGTTGCAAACCCTTGAACTTGCCAACAGTGACACCAATAAAAGTCATGTTGTAAAATTGTTATTGACAACACCAATTTTCTTCACCCCAGCAGAGGAAGTATTAAAGTTATAGCTAACAATTCTTTTAATAAGTCAGTTTCTCAGATTACATCCTCCTAGGTCTATTTGCCAAGCAGAATTCCACAAGATGGTGCCAAAAGCTCAATACTATCACTGAATGTTCATTTAGTTTCAAGGCAAAAGAATTAATGTTTTATGTTAACTCGAAATGCATCAATCAGAAGGGCACTGCAATATCATGGTCTAAAAAAAAAAAAAACCATAAGAAAATTTTTCCAATCCTATTATTTAAGTGGCAGAAAGGGAGAGACAGTCTAAGGATAAAGCACCTTATGGATTACATTTTAAAGAGGGGAACAAACTTGTTTTGGTTTTCAAGGGAAGCAGACTTTTCCTCTCATTTTAGTTACATCCCTTTTAGTGCCAAAGAGTCTTAGTAGTCCTACTCCTCTTTCAAAAATATAAAAGTAGAGTCTAAACTTCTCACCCTTTCACCCCGATAAAAATTCTTACACCAAAAGGAGTTATCTATTCCCTATATTTGCAATTTGCCTAACATAGAAGCAACATTTTTTCTTAGCTATCCAGGAACCACTTACCTTGACAATAATCTTTGCTATGAAGCCTGCCTGGATTTATAAGTCTATATGAAAGTAATGCTGACACAGTGAAATCCTCCCTTATAGTTTCTAGATCAGCTTTTAAAAAGTTATTACACCAGCTATGATTAAAATTCCATCAAATACACATAACAGGATTCTCATGTGATGCGCAAGAACAAGACGGAACACGCAGAAGACAGAAGGGACAAACAACTGAAACTCTTCATGAGAATGATTTGTAGGGACATCCAGGCAGCCTTGCAGTAGTCTGAGTGTTTATCATACAACCACCACCAATACACAGAACAACTTAATAAGGAAATATTTTCACTTTTAAAACAAACAAAAATCAACACACCACAATATCCCATCATCACATGTTCACTATTTTTTTTTCCTTTATAAAGTACATTCTCTAGCTAACCACGTTTAGTGTAAGAGAAATATCAGAGACACTTGCAATAAGATGCATAATTCCATCAACAGAATGGAAATTCTCATCTTTCTACCCAGGTACCTGTGCTAGAGTTAAGTGCAAAGAATATACATCCTAAGAGACAGCACCTTGGAAAAAGCCATATCACTTCTTACTCATCTGCTCACTTAAAAAATAAAATCTTCAAAATACAGCTTCAGAAGAAAACGTGCCCTTGGAGAAACTTCAGCAGCTGAAGACACCAATTAACATTACTACAGTGATCCACAGGACTTCATCTTCTTTCATAGCATGTTCCATAACAGATTTTGTCAGAGCTGTTCATTTGGCAACAGCAAGACAGTTGTTTTTATGAAAACTGGCTGATGGGATGAAAAGAAAAAAAAAATAATTGAACTGTAGAACTCAGAATTGCCTTGCAACAGCTGGTGACTAACAGCTGGAACAGGCTATTAGAAAATGGTCCTAGTTTGTTGATAATGTATTACTAGTCACACATTCCCATTCCTAAAAAGAAGTTAGACCTCACAGTTAACTAACAAACTTGGTCTACCTGGTTAATTATGAGAGTCCCACCTAATCAAACCTTGGCTCGGACCCCACAATCAAGAAATACATGCCAAGATCAGACAGGCTAATGCAGTGTCCTTGTAGAACCAACATGCTGTGAAACCAAACACTGTGTGACCAGGATGCTGAAACATTCATAACTATTTCCAGCCATCTCCTTTCCACACCCAAACTCAAGCTTTTTGTTTTCAGATAATCTCATTTGGTCAAGCAACATCTTTTGGAAGAAAACTTCCTCTGATCAAAGCTTGATCAAAATGCTTATTCAAAATGTTATGAATAGAAGTTGGCAGGAACCGGGCTTTATTATTCAACTTCAGATGTCACTGGTTCACAACAGGTTCTTCATGTTCACCCTTAATGTTTATAATATGCTCTTTTAAAAAGAAGGTTATGGGGATTTTGCCTAAGAGAAGGTGTTAAGTCAAAAATTCTGAAGGAAGGAAACAAGAGAATTAATTCAGAAAACTCTCATCCCACCATGCCCATTTCTCTAAAGACACTCCTGCCTGTGACATCTGCACCTGGTAGAAACTCTTCGAAGCACAGGCTGTCCTTTACAACACAGATTTCCTCAGGTACACAGGAATGCAGTCCGATACCTGCAGTCAGTGTCAGACATTCCATAACAAAATTCACACCTTAAGTCTTTCTTTCAGTCACACAGAACAGTGACTTCTCCATGCTCTTGAAGTCCCTCTAAACAACAGTCTTGATCTGAAAACTGACTGCTCCCTCTCCATTTGTTATTAGCCATGAACTTGCTGGAATGAATTTAGGCTGACCAGCCTCTAGTTTCCCAGATCTTCCTTTGTGTCCTCCTTGAAACTGTTTTAACAACAAAAACTGTTTTCCTGATAGGAGGGCTCAGTGTTATTCACCTTGTTTCTACCAGCAGTTTACAATAATTCACTCTTAGTGACTTTTGCAGTATCTTTTGTGTGACAGATATTGACTCAAAGTTTTATGCAAGTTAATTTTTACATGACTGTTCAGAACAACTAAAGCCAGTTACAAAATCATAAGGATAGGCCAATTAGATACACCAGTTAGAGAGACTGGATTTGACTCAATCAAGTAACAAGGGTCAGGATGGTAACATTTTTCCACATAGTATTTTCAACACTTCTCACAAACCAGCAGTCTCATTTCAACATACTACCAGCCAAAAGAGAAGCACAGGATTTATAGCCAGAGAAAAAGACTGCTGAGGAAATAATCTGAAGTGTAGTCCTAATGCAAAAAGAAAAGAGACAAAACCAGAGAAATTAAATGGACCTAATGTACTTCATGTTGTGGTAAGAGAGGATGTTCAGAACTCTTCCACCACCTGCAGTTTATCTTTGAGTCGCCTGTAGTTTATCTTTGGGTTTACCACAGCAGCACAATTTCTGCAATGTTTTTCTCTTACTTCCCATCTATTGTTCACCAAGATGTTTACCTGTAAAATACAGGCACTATTGGCTGAAAAATGGTACTACTATGAAAGACTGAAAACACAGCACAGAACCACTGACATAAAAAATAATGAACAGATTTCATGAGCCATTCAGAAGTTCAAAACCACAGGAAAGGCTTTGAAGTACTTACTTGCAAGATAGCACAGAGAGCAGAAAGGGATCAGGCAAAATTTAAAAAATAAAGACCAAAAGAGTCTGTCTTTGCCTTTCAGTAGCTTCAGCATACCATAAGACAATTTGGCAAATGGAGATAAGTTGGGAGATATCAGCCTCCAACCACTCAGATCCTATGTGCTTGTCTACAAAACAGAAGACTGCCTGAACATTACAGAACACAAATTCAAGACAAGTTTTACGTCCTCCTTAAAGGGTTGGAAAGAAAATTCTTTTGCAACAACAAAACAGGAGGTAAATGCATTAGTGTGTAAAGATAGGCTGCTTACTATATCGCAATGATAGCACTAATCTAGTTACGAGAATGTGTGCAGGCACATAGGGAACAGGGATGAGCAGAATAAATACCTTAGAATTAAGATAATCATAAAACTCACTTCCAAAAGGCAGAGGAATTTCAGAACCTCTCTGCACGTGGATAGCTGCTGTGTATAACCACTTCAATTATGGAAAAGTGAACATATGAGGGTAATTGAAGTCTTACTACATAGCAGCACAACTGAACAGTGAGGGCACCTGCCCTCCAGTCCTGATTGAGATGCAGATCAGTGAATCTAGTAATGGTCACTTTTTCCTACTGCTTGAATTCATTAAATCCATGCTTTTACATTCATTCACAAGGGGTTGAACCATTCATTTCCATACCTGCATCATTTTCTTCTCTTGTAACAGGAAAACTCTGAGTACATGTGCACACAACTTCCTTCAACTGATGAAGTTTTTTACCTACAAGAAACCTTTGCTAAAAATAAGAGTTATTCAGCTACATCATGTTCCCCAGTTTTGTTCCTCTACATGGAAATGCAATCACTTAAGCACTCCACGGGGAATAAAGTGGACAACAGATGACCAACAGACTGGGACCATCTTTCTGAAGTATTTCAAAGATGCACATTTACATTTAGTGGTGCTTTTTTAAATATAAAGATCTCATACTCCTCACAAATATTTGTTTGTAATAAAAGAAGGTGGGTAGAGAAACACATATTTTAGAAAACATGCTTTTGAAAGAGAACCTGTTCATAAAGGCTAAATTCTCCCCAGCATCCTGCTCTTACAATTTCATAAAAAAGCTCTGAATATCAAGGGTCCCAGCTTAACTCCTGATCAGGGACAAGAAGCAAATTCCAACTAAACTCAGTTTAGATTATTTGAACATGGTCCTCAGCTCAGATGCAACATTTAACCTTTGCTGCTTCCTGAGGAAGTTTTACTGGAGCAGGAAGGGGCAGCCACTGAAGTAAGACCAGTCATTCCTACCCTTACCTTTTCACTCCATGCCCACAGACCAGCTGCAAGGAAGGCCACTCCAGCTAGCTAAAATTAAAAAAAAAAAGGAAAAAATTAATTAGATGCACTAATCAACCACATTCTAAAAAAACTTAGCCTGTAGCACTACTGCTCAAGTAAAACAAATATTGTCATTTGAGACAATAGTAATGGGACATACAATAGTAATGGGACATTTTTCGCCACAAGTCCATGTCTTGCAAAAATAATTTGAAGGGTATTTATTCCACAGCATTTATGCATTTTATAAACTACTTTCTAGAAAGTATTACAATGTGATTCTTCACGATTACTCAAGAAGCACACAGTACTTAACTGACAATCCCACACGGTAGCATGCAAGTGCGAGTTATCCTTGTCCCAATGACTTGCTATAAAATGTCTGCCTGCACACCAACGAAGATGCCAGAATATTTAATGCATTTTGAGGTTATTCCCTATTTAGTAGTACCAATATTATGGCTATGACAGTAGCCATGCTTGACTCCTTGTAACTTCTCAGCATCAAGGCTCACTATATTAGACTCTCCTCTGATTAGTTTGTCTTCTGAATCCTTACCTTGTTTAAGCCCATCTGAATCAAGATGGATTAATGGTCCATTTGCTTACTTTCCATAAGCACCAAATCTGACAACAAACCCTCCACTGATTCATGTGTTTGTATAATAAACACTTCTTAATTATATTCACCCATATGAAGCAAGAGTTCCTTATTCTAGTATTTACTCCCTTTCTCCAATGCTCAGGCAGCTTGTTTTTAACATCCAATTTCAATAATCAAACCAAAATGACCTCTGTATAATCCAAGGGCAGCTCTTCCTCATTACTTAAAAAGCATTCAACCCTGCTATGGCCTCATGACTCTCTACAACTACCAGAAAGGAGGTTGTAAGTGAGGAGGATATCAGTCTTTTCTCCCACACAATTAACAGCACAAGAGGAAATGGCTTCAAGTTGCACCAGAAGTTTAAAACGGTATTAGGAAATACTAGTTTCCTGAAAGGGTTATCAAGCATTGAAGCAAGTGGCTTAGTCACCATTCCCAGACATATTTAAAGGATGCACAGACATGCACTTAGGGACATGGACTACTTGGCAGTTTTGCCAACAGCTGAGTTTGATCTTAGCCGTCTTTTCCAGCCTAAATGATTCAGTTATTCTGTAGAGAGGACCGAGGTTGCCTCCCCAGAGCCAAGCCTTACACATATCGAAGAGTAAAACTCCAAAACTGAAAAAACACTTTGAAAAAGGAATCCTCTTTCTCTAGAAAATGCAGCACCTCCCATGAACTACATGGGCATCACAGGCAATTCCCCACAGCACAGGCAAGAAGCAAAAATGGAACCCTGTTACAGAAAACAGATGTGTAGGTTTTGAATACTGCTGGGCTCAGGGGCAAGTGAAGCAAGCTCATTCAGGGCAAGTAGAGCTGTTCTGGCTTTACTCTGCTGGGAAGAGTGGGGAAAGCAAAGCCAAAAAGGGCTGCAAGCATCATACATGTTATTCTGTAAAAATTACTCAAATTATGTTAAACACTTCTGTCTAGGCAGGAATTATTATATGCCATATTCTGGGGCTTAAACATAGATTAAGCAACCAAAACCACCACTAATACATGGAGTTACAACTGGACAAAGCAGTGCTAAATAAATTCCCAGATGTTGCTTAATAAGCAATAGCACAATGACTACTCAGCTTGGACTCTGAATGGACTAAGAATACCTAAAGTGATCATTTGTATCAAAGCATAACTTGCAAAATACTATTAAAAACTACATCAATATAAACAGAATATTGACCCAGATTAACCCCAGATCTTAACCAGTGATCTTCAGATGAAAAAAAGAGGGGAAAAGAGTCAGGAATCAAGCTTGCGTGTCATTAAATTGCACAGTACGTGTAATTGATGCATCCTTCATCCTTTTCATTCCAAATGCTCCAGGAATACTGGGAGACAGATGAAGACAGCTGGTATAATTTGTAGTAATCAAGGTAAATTACACAGACAGCTGGATCTTTGGAAACTTTTTCTACAGAAAACAGGGTGAAAAATAATTGGGAAGACATATTCCACTCTCTGTATACAAATTAAGGGTACTAGAATGCTAATATTGTGCTATTGAATTTGTAAATAGGGTGACCTCTTCAGACTGTCTGCCTTTCATTATAATTACCTTCTTAATTAAACTGTAATGGATTTTTGATTAAGCAGATTTTTCACTAGCATGCATTATTCTCACCTTTGAACACAAACTTTGCTCTCATGATTTTACAAAATGTTCAGTTTCAAGAAACTATACTATTTTTGCAAAATTATTTCCATAAGCATCTTTGCAAACTATCTACAAGTAAAATAGAGTTTATCAGAAGAAAAAGAAACTTAGCCTCATTAAATCAATGAGGATAAATCTAAAACTTAATTCAGCTAAGACAAGCAATTCATAATGTTTACTAGAAGCAACCAAACCAGATAGATTAAGTTTCTTTAGCAAAAATCCAGTAAAGTATGATGTACTTGCAGAAGAAACAGAGCCATCAGCCACTACATTGACAGGTGCAATTATCAAAAGAACCAATTTACAACAAAGTAAAACAGTAGTGAAAAGAAAAATGAAATTAAATCCTTTTGCTTTAAAGAATTGAAAGTATCTCACTGAAAACTATTGTAAAACACACCATTAGTGATCAAACTAGCTCAGAAGTTTGTGTGACTGAGCATGCCCAGAGTTCTACAGAGAATTAGCACCAGGAAAATACCCTCTCTAACACACTTGCACAGAGGCATCCAAGTGATGGCTACGAGGCAGAGCAGGGAACTGATCCTGCCTAAACTAAAGGCCAAGTTTTAACCTTCTTCAGCTCACTAAACTAAATGGCTGAGTGAATGGGACAACAGGCAGCTGAGAAGAAGCAAGGTCAACCCAACGTGTTCCCTAGGTAAGACAAGGCTAGTCAGCTATTTCAAAAAAAGCACAGCATTTTGAAATTTGCCTTTCACCAGAATCTGAATGACATGTAAACAAGAACAAACTGGACTACCCAATTCACTGCTGTGCTGGAGAGTCATTTAAGCCATATACTGCATGAAAGGTTAGATGGAAACATACACAAAGCAGCTCAATTGTGCCCCTTTGAACAGGAAACTAAAACACTATTTACCAGCATTAGAACTGAGAAATTCACTTTTTTAACATATTGCATCAAACTGTAGGCTCTGTTCAGATGTACAATACTGATGCCAACTCGGTGACACCGTGCCCAAGACACCACTTTTAAGAATTATTCATTTATCCATTTCCAATCACACTTTGAATTCCCGTGATTCCTTTGACTATGCTGTCAGAATCACACTACCAACTGAGAAAACGGGTAATTTGTTTCTCAAATGTAGGCAGCAGCTAAGTAATTCCTGCAAGACAACCCTTGCACACAAACTGATTGTGGGTCAGTCTGCCCCTGGGTCTGATCAGGAGCAATACGAATTGCACTCAGTTTTTGTATGCTCTCACAGAGACTACATTTCCCACTCCCTGGATAACCCTATTCTACACTGCAGCTCCACCCACGCAGGAGCAATCAGCAGCCTGCAGCCCTTCCTTCCTATCCTTGTCTCTTCAGACTCTTCCTCTCAGGGTCAGGAAACCACCTGGTGGTACATTCTTTCCTCTTCCTGGCACAGCCTTGCTGTTTCAGAAGTTCCTGGAAAACAACATACATTTGCAAAAGCCAAGAAAATCTTATGCTAACCTGGGTCTTCTCTCATTTTTCAAAAAGAGATGAGCTCAAAATTCTTTTCCAGAACAGAAGAGAATTTTTGCCCTTCATCATGTTCACAGCAGAACACCACATCTCCTACAGGATGAGTAACAAGTTCTGGTTTTGTCTTCCATAACCCTTAAGTCACACACAACTACAGACCATTAGAAGATAAATCCCGATGACAGTAGCTAAAACCTATGTTGTCCTCTCCTCTCACTTGATGTGAGAGACAGTGAGCTCATATGCAACCTAGAAGGCTTTGGCACAGTGCACATGCAATCCTTCACTGAAAAAGCCATGTCCCAGCTGAGGTGCCATTCTCAGACTACCCCAAAAAAACCCTTTCAGCCGGAGGCAAAGCAGCAAGCACCAGAGCTTTCACAGAAGAGCTCACTCAATTGCAGAATAACTCAGAACAGAAAGGTGCCAAAACCAAGCTCTTCACTTGGCATTACTGCAGTCTTTAAATTGCACCATGACAAATGAAGTTATTTGACAAAAAAAACCCAGAACACAAAAAAGTCCAGCCTTCTTATCTTGCTCTCTGCAGGGCCATCTTAATGGCTGCAGTACTGCCTTATCACCACTCATTAACAAGAGTATACTTGGACAAGCCAAGTCTTGTGAGTATGCTTAAAAAGCAAGACGGAAATAAAGTAATGGCACATCAAAATCATGCCTAGTAAGGCAGAGCCTTCATTCCCTTTCTTAAAAGGGAAGTAATAATACAACTCAGCAGTGCACAACTAAAAGCCAGAACTTTTCTATTCCCAAGTCACTCACCTGAAAAAAAAAGTACTTCCAAAGAATGAAGATTTACAGATTTCTAAAGGCCGATTACACTGAGCTCACCATTATTAGTTATATTTGCCCTCTTTTAGTTCAATATTTAGTTTTACCCCAATCTATGTGAACTGGATGTGAAGCATGACACAAACTGCAGTAACCACTCACTGAGAAGTTTAAAAATTCTGTGAATTACTACATCACCACATGCTTTAAAGTTTATACAGTCACTGATACAATCTTTAGAGCTACAATGGAAAAGTCAACATTTACCTTTAATAAGTAGGACAGAAGAACAAATGCAACTATTTACATGCACATAACCTGGCTTGTGCATAAACTGTCCGGAGGGGAGCCACAGGAGAGCTCTAGCAGCTTATATGGGCAAAGGGCTCTCTGACATCTATCTAAATCCATCCCTCATACACCTCTAGAGCAGCCACACTCACCAACAAATGCTCACAAACAAGTTCCCGCAAGCACCTGTCCTGCAACCAAAGGAAAGTGAATCAAGACTAACATTCCCTCCTTAAATGCTGCTTGTGAGGTATGGTTACATTTTCCCTTCTGGTTTTGTAGACCTTCTTTCAAGGCACATAGAAAATTTACTCTGTTGCACAAATGGTGAATTTGTAGTCATCCCAGGCAGCAGGATTACACAGGCTCCTGAATCCTTGTGTCAGCTAAATGATTCATGTGTTGCCTATAGGGGTGTCTACCTTCAACATTTACATAGCTTGTTCTACAGCTAAAGGTGCCAAAAATCTTATCAAAAGAGCTGTAGCTGCACATCATTCACTAGGTCAGCCTGATAACATCAGTAGAAGGCTCAGATCCTTTGTTGAGGAAGCTACCAAGACTACAAGTACCTGTTCAGAAAGGTAATTCCTCCAGCAAACAGATCAGCTGAAACACACAGGTTGTATTATGAATTCTCCTCAACTTTTTGGCATCTCTTTTAAAGTTTTTCTTTAAAGAATAGAAGAATCTTTAGATCTTCATCATTCATTTCAAGAGAATACAGTAAAAAAAAAAGTGAAAAAGTGTAATGACTGCAGAGAAGAAAAGATACAAAATCAATTCCTGTGAAAAAGCAGAAGCAAATACTTGACAGTCTTCCCCTTACAGCAAAGACAAAAGTTTCAGTTTTTAAAAGGTTGTCAGAAAGAGTCAGTCATAGACCCCACTTCATGAGACGCTAGAAAAAAAAGCAGAAGTCTAGAAGAATCTTAATGTATTCATGACCAAGAGTGTCGATTTCTCACATCCCACCACGGACTGCTGAAGAGCATCCACCCAGTTATGAAGTGATTTCCCTGAAAACCAGAACAGTCTGGCAAGTATCACTTCTCAATGCACTACAGGTACATGGGAATTGTACAATACAGAAGAAAAGGAACTGCAGAGCTGGTGGTTTGTAAGCACAATTTTTGACCTGTTGAAGGCATCCTCAATTGCAACACGGAAAATACCATCCCTAATGAACACCTGCAGTATGCAATACTGTAGAAAATTAACTCTTATTGGAACAAAAGTTTCTACACATCTTTTCTGGCCTGTTATCCACACAACTGGATAACTCCCCTGTGGCTTAATGCTGCAGTATCATGTTAGAACATCACACTAGTAAACAAGAGGTGGTGACAGTAGCAAAAAATTCTGTGGTTTTCAGCACCTATACTGCTAGCACTGGACAAGTCACTGTATCTGCACTTTTCCAGGCCTACCTATGCCTCTCCATGACTGCAGTTCCTATGACTTCAGGTGCAAACTCTTAACATTTGACCTGAAAGCTCCAAAAGGAGTTAGTGAGTTGATCTGAATTGCATCCTCACCTTCCCCTCACAGACATCTTAATTCTTTCTAGTGCAACACTATGCACTAACCTTCAAAGAGCCTTCTCTTCCAAGGCAGGTGCTTCATTAACCTTA
The DNA here is from genome assembly GCA_013397865.1 of Struthidea cinerea. NCBI lineage: Eukaryota > Metazoa > Chordata > Aves > Passeriformes > Corcoracidae > Struthidea > Struthidea cinerea. The sequence goes on from VZTI01005570.1 coordinate 1,306,133, forward strand.
ACCATCATACACATCTAAAACCACATGTCTGTTGTTGTACATTTTCATATTCACAATCCTAAACAAACACTATAGGCAGGTTAGTCCATAGCGAAGTATTTCAAGACTGTATCAGACAATTCAGCTGCCCACAGAGCATGACATGCACTGCCAGCTGTTGACACATCTCTGGGGCAGCTCCTTTCTTCTCTTCTGCATAGTGTATTTACAGCTACACCACCCAACAAAGATCAAAGATGATCTGAAAGGAAACATTACAAGAGGATATTCTTTTAACAGGGAAGCAACTTAACAGGGATAATACGGATACTGAGTCCTCACATCTTCAATAATAATTAATTTCTCACATAGGATAAGCTCCTTCAATTACAAAACACCTGGGACATACTATACATGAGTTTCCTGCTTTCAGGCAACTATTTCAACTTGTTCTCTTGAACAGAGTAATGAAGTTAATAAAACTGAGCTAAGCCTGAACTATTTCAGTCTCAACGTTTTGTACTCACCCAAAAGACAATGTTGTAGCTGAAGAGCAAGTATTTGTACCAACAGCTGACTTCTGCATTAGAATATCGGTAATAGTGCATCTTCTATAGCACAGCGTCTGCACAGAAGAGAAAGAATGAGAGGGATTAGGTAAAGACTTCAAAAATAATGCGGTTTTTTCCAGGTCTCTCTTGCTCTGTTGAAGAGTACAGTAATCTGTACCATATGCCTTCCAGAGTTATTTCAAAGTCAGCTCAAACTTCCACTGACCCTACACTTCCTCTCAGTTTTTGTTGCTTAATAATCCTATCTTTAAGCACCCTAATGTTGTAACAGGGCAGGCACACCCACAAAGGAAAATCACTAAACAGTTAGCCTAAGAAGATCTACATCAGCAAGTTAACATTCATCTGCCTTCTCACTCTTTCAGAACCGTTTTACTTCTGCAGATGGCTGCTTGGACTTATCCACAAACCCTGTGGATTGCACATCTAGCAATCCAGCTAGCAGGATGTCCGAAGTGGTTACCTGGAATCTCTCAGTGTCTGTGGACTGCTAAATACAATAGGTAGCTGTACCCGGCCTCTTCTATAGTTGCGTGTTCCTTTACCAGATCATCTCCTGTAAGAGGTTTTATATTCAAGAACCGAAATCCCATTTAAAACTAATGTGCTCTGTGGAGGTTGGTTTGCTTCCTTATACACACTAGAGGGATAAGGTTCAACTGCAACTCTTGCCCAAGTATTTCAGAGAACTACAGCTGTTCAGAGTATCGTAACTAAACCACCTCTGCAGAAATGCCATGCATAAGAAAAAGCAGAGAACAAGCTGTTAAACTCAGAGCAGGAGTGAGCACTTGCACAGCCCTCACATTCTGGACAGCTGAGTGCTGCCTAACACAGACAAGCAGCATTTCAACCCTCCACTTTTTTAAGGTCAATGTCAGTGAAAGGTTTGCAAAGGCAAGGAAACAAGAATACAGAATTTTCAAAAACCTCCTAAGAAAAAGTACTGTGCCACCCTGGTCATTCACAGACAACATGCAAAACGCAAGCCTACCCAGTAAAGTCTGAAGTCCAGACCATGGAATGGACAACCGAACTGCACCACAAACACAGCTATGAGAAAGCAAACTAGATTTTTTGGGGTTGTTTGGTTGGTTTTGTTTTTCTAGAAAGGAATCTGCCCCCGAGTATAAAAAATACTCCCACTTAAAGAAGAAACAGAAGTCGGCTTTGAGTGTGAATTAAGACAGACTAGAGTGTGAATTAATACTTGAGCTTGGTATTTCTAGATTTCAGGCGTTGATTTCCATATAATTCTAACCAAACACTGAAAACAAGTTTTCTTCCTTCACCTTACAGTTTCTAACGCACACAGTCCATTTATAGCAAAAACCACAACTTTTGTTAAAACAAAGCAAATTGTACTTTATGGCAGCATAGGCAGTAACTGGAAAGGACCTCCCTACATGTGGCCCAGTCATACCACATAAAATGAGTTTTATAATTTAGTTACTGACCTTTTCAACCCATCCAATGTTACACACAAAATTTAGGAACTTTTACAACTGTTATGAATCATAGCAAAGAACTCTTGCTTAAGCACCATCCTCCTGCTTATCTAAGGCCACAACAGAGAATGTAAGAGAAGGAACAAAGTTTGGTTTTCCCAACTTAATTTCAGTTTCTAGCTCCAAATGGCAATTTATATTTCAACAATCAATACTCGCACACTTGTACAAGTCAGTAAGTCTGATGTGCCTGGGGAAAAGAGGAAAGAAAGGGTACAAGAGCAGAATCCCACTAATCTGAGCAGAGTCCAAGACTCCATTTGCATGAGTGTAATCTCATTTTACAGCAATACACTGGCTGCCAGTGCAAATATATTCTCCAGATGCAGACACACTGAGGCCTCCATCACTGTTCTGTCTCCCTGCCTGTAAAAATCAGGAACCTGGTAAAAGACAGGAGTAGCAACTGCAAAACGCCGATAAGGAATATTGCTTTTGGTGCTGCTACATCTACAAAAGAGAAGACAGCAGGTTGCATTTAGCTAGCACATCATTAAATTTCATAAAAATTAAGTTCTGCTAGACAAAGAGGCCCAAAATATAAACTGAGGCAAAAAAGCAAGCACATCATTTCAGGACCTTAGGGAAAAACATCATCTGAAGACTTACTTTTTGTTAGGTTACCCTCACTGGCATTGGACTTACATCCAGCTGTTCAGTTCCAGCTTCCCTCAAACTATTCACAGGAATAAGAGCATTAAAAATATCCTTATTGATAAGCACTATTCCCCACCTACCTCACTGTTTCGACCACCAGCTTGCAAGACATTTCTCCACACTTCAAACAACTGCTAAAATGCCCCAGTCAATACCAATCACAGTATTTTAACAGAATGAAAAAGCAAAATACTTCTTTCAAAATACTCACCACTTAATGCTTGGAGATGATGGGGGGGTGTATTACCAGTACTAGCAAGAAGCTGTCCTGTAACAGCTCCTCAGACAGATATTAGCTTCCAAAACACCTGCCTATCGTAAGAGCTGATTTGGCTTGCTCTGTGCTTACCCTCATCAGAATTCTTTTGGTGGTTCTTGAAAGACCACTGAACACTGTATGGCTGGTATGGGAGTGGCATAATAAATTTGAAGTGCAGGTATGTGATTTTTTTCCCCTAACACTACAAACAAATGAAGCAGTCCACTCAAGGGTACACAGCCACCTTCAGTGTGTTTATACTAAAAGCAGCCATGTTTCCTAACACAGAAGGCATCTGTTACCAGTCTTGAAATCTGCTATGTCAGTAATTCACTTCATTCACAGCACAGGCTGCATAGCTATGGTTAGGCAATACTAAAAACACTTGGAAGATTAAAGCAGTATGTGGGCAGCACAGACTAATAACGTTCTCTACTGTGCTTCAGACAAAGCAAGTCACATTGTGTCAGCTGACAGTTATCACCCACTCACAGCAACAGGAATTTCTACAACTTAAATACAGAGCACTGCTGCTTTGGTAGAATACAATGTTGTCTTGGTGTTTACAGCTTTAGTGAGGGGAAAATTATAGTCATTCATCAAGAGGCTACTGCCATTTCCAAAGCTTTTCAACACCCACAATTCCACTCTTACCTTCAAAATGCTACAGCAGTGGTATTCCTAATGTATATTCCTTACTCTAATAAAGCAGATGATGTGATCTATTAACTAATCTAATGCAGCTATGCAGAGAAATCCTCATGGATAAGATGTTAAGTTCAGAACAACTGAAACAAAGTTTCTAGATTTAGGTCCACAAATTCTTTCAATGCTCCAGAGGCATTTACTTCACAAAGCAGACCTAAGTCACACTGAAGTTCCAAGTTTAGCCAATACTGCCACCATATACAGAGTCCTGATCCCCTTCGCTGCCCCTCCTAAAATCCACAACCATTAATCAACCTACTCGTGAAGCAAAGAGCCACGCAGCAAATCACACAGCAAATATTCAGATCAATTCTGTAGTCTTTTACCACACACCAAGAAGTAAACAGTTTTAAGCCTTCCAATCTACATTCCCAGAGCATGTACAAATGCCAGTGTGAGGGCAGTCAGGAGGTGGCAGGAGAACAAGGATGGGAAAACAAAAGCAGAGGTAACTTGAGTGTGCTAATGGAAATGCAGCACCCCTCTACTGCCAGCCTATACCAGCACCACACCTGAAGCCAACACGCTAAAACAGATGAAGCTGGGGGAACAGGGGCACAACTGAGGCAAGAGAAAAAAAATCTCATTTGCCAAGCTGTTGGCTGCTCCACCACTGTTCATCAATACAAAGCATTACACCTATATGGAGCTGGTGAAGCAAATAAACAAAGAAGAATATGCTGAGGAGCAAGAATTTCTAAAATACAGCAAGAGATGTACTTTGGCCTATGACTTGTTTTGCTATGACTCAATTCCATTACTCTGTCAACACCAAATCTGTATCACAAAGCATCAGATCATTCAAGACACAGTGCCATTAAAAATTATTACCATTCTTTGAAGGTGCTCAAATCATTAGGGGTTTTTGTGAAGGTAAAAGGCAGCCTTATCCCTGACCAGGCATATTTCAGAGATTCTTAGGACCTTCTAAAAATGGAACAACTAAGAGGCACCTATAGACTGCTCTTTCCACATCCTGCAGAGAAGAGGACCACCAAAGGAGTCCTAACATTAAGAACAGTAGCTGGGCATTAGCCATCAAATCTTCACATGTAGGGGCTGAGCTGGTACAACAAAAAGCCAAGAAAAACTGACAGGATTTGATGCTCTTACAGGCTGATCTGTTCATGGAAACAGAGACAGTAGTCCTGCTGATGACTCAGGAACTCCAAGCAAGCATGTGTGATTTTGCAATTTTGTCTCCAAGGAACTCAGACCAGGGCTTCAGAAAACAGACAAGCTTCTTTAAAGGAATACAAGTATAGTTTATTTAGTTCTGCTGCAGTTCAGATGAGCAGAGAAATATTTGCTCATTCTTAGAAGAAACCTGAGGACTAATCAACAAAAGGGTATTTTCTTAACCTGAAAGATTTATGATGAAAGACAGATATCATTAATAGGTTATCCCTGTTTCACCAGAAAAATCATGGCAAGCAACAAATCTCAGAACTCAAGGGAAAACGTGGCCACAGCCAGACAGAATTCTTAAGACATCGTCTTTTGGGACCCTTATTTTGTACTGTGCTGAAGACTAAGTCCTCAAAGAGTATTTCAAACAGAAGTTGCTCCAGTGCGAGCACTAAAAAACAATTCCTCAGAGAAGAGCAAATCCCCAACCTATTGGGAAGGGTTTCATGTTTCAGTTACCAGGCTTTGCTCTGCTACTACAGCACAAACTACAATTTAGGAAGACTTGTCAGAAACACACACCAATGTTTCCAAACCCCAAACAAGGAAGCAGTAATTCAAAAGAGCTCCACTCCAGGTCTCTATAACTCACACTCAAGTTATGCTGTGCTTTTGGCCAAGCCACTACTTCTATGCAGATGCATTCATTGCATCCAAAACACAATGTAAGTGCTCTGAACTCAGTAACATTCCTGAAGCAGACACTCCACCTTCCTTCTAATGAATAAGCTACATGGTCATCAAGAACTTCTTCTGAACGACCCATTTGACTAACATCACCAATCCTTTGGCATAAAGGCTCTACACTGCACAACTGTAATTCAAGGAGCTATTCAAGCTATGATTCATGGAATATTTTCAGCTCCATTTGATCTCCTAAACTAACAGAACCACACTAAAGGAAGACTTGAAAAAGGCAAGCGTAATTCAGTACTGCTCCCACAGCAACTCAAAAGCTGTAACAGAGGATAACAGCAGTTCTACCAACTTCACTTTTCACTGCTCTTCATACAGAAGCTACAAAAGATACAGTTGGCTGGCCTCGCTTCCATGTGTAGAAGTATTTATTCCTACTCAGCAAAAAAAGAGCTAATACTACTATTAAAAAAAGAATCTGCTAAAGTCTCAGGGTTCCAACAAGAATCCACAAAACAAAAGACCTTTCAGAGACTCCATATTTTCATTTATACAAACCAGTCAGAACGCAAGTAAATGACACTGTACAATGGAAGTCTTGACAATGCAAATTCAAACTGCAAATATTTTTAGTTATTGACACTGAGAAGAGGCACAACTCAATTATCCACAGAATTTTAGTACATTTATGCTAGTTCTGCCCTACTGACCTCAGGTTCATTGAAGTAGTAACTGAACAGATACTTTCTGCTTCAAAGTACAGAGGTGCTTGACAAAGGTTTCAACTAAAATGCAAGGATCTCTTACCTAGTTTAAGGAAAAACTGCTCAAAATAGCTGACTGCAAATAAAGCATATACTCCGCATTCTGACTTAAAGCATATACGCCGACTTCTGACTTGACTCTGTCAAAAGACAGCACAGAAAACAGAGAGAAAAGGAAATGTAAGCTTCATCTAAAAGCCAGCAATTTTCCAAACATGAGGAGAACACAGCAGAAGAGAGGCAGATCCTTTTGTAAGATATCCATCTCTTTGCTAATATTTAAGAAATGCAGAGAACAGCGGGAGCACAGGATGTAGGGCCTTCACTGACTCTATCCTCAAAAACAGTATTGGATAAACTTCTGGAGTTAAAACTCAGTTGGGATTACACCAAAGTAAGTGAAAACAACACTAGGTATGATCACTACAGTTGAAAAGATGCCTCATTAACATCTTAGAGAAGTTTAGAAAAATCTTTCATGCCTATGAAAATTTTCTTTAATAAAGCTATTGACCAGTTTCATCTGAATAGGACCGTGCCTGTGCTGCAACTTATTCACTATACACAACAAACCAGAAGTCATACTTGCCTTTTACTTCACAGAAAATTCAGGTATTGGGAAACACATAGAAGCCAGTTAGTCATTCTGAGCAGGAATTTATTCACTCCAGGGTGCAAAACCTGTTAGAACAAGTAACCAGAATAATCTGACCTGACCCAAACTCCTCAACTGCTTTCTACTACCTCTCACGAGAGCAGATACACACCCAACCTCTGTAACATCAACAGCTGCAAGGCAAAACTCAAAGTCTCAATTTAAAAGAAGCATGTAATTTGATTTCACCCGCCCCCCACCCCCCCCTTCCAACAGAAGGTTTTGGAACCCTTACAAAGTAAATATCTCATCTGAGGAGCCAGAACTTCCAGTTTGGGGAATAATTTTACTTCTATTTAGTAATCCAACAGTAACAGAATCTATTCCATACACTTTGTCTGCTCCCTCCCATACCTCCACATACAGACCAAAAGGTTTCAAGCACAAAATGGGTCCCTCCATTTGCTACATCACTTCATTCCATAAAAATAAGACAGGAAGCCACCAAATTTCTTTGCTGAAATATATACTCTTTCTTCAGAGAACATCCCAAACTTTTATGCGTATTGCGACTTTCCTCCACTTCCAGGAATACCACTTGATCAGTCAAAAAGAATATACCTTCATTTTCTCTTTTCATAAGAAAAAACCCCAAGAGACTGATTATAGCAATATACAATAAAGAAGAGATGAGCATATAATTTGCTTTGGGTTTTGTGGTTTGTTTTCTTAAAAATGTTCCTTGCTTTGGATATAACGTGCAGTCTGTCTACATCCATACCAAATTTCTTAGCCTCCACACTGAATATTCCTAAAAATGAATTTATATATGTAAACACATATATTACATATAACGAAATAGATACTTATTGTAACAGTTTAAACCAGACCAAGGTATTTCTTAGTTAAAAAAATTAAAAATTCCAGTGTTGAAACCTGATCTCCAGTAACGAGCATGCTAAGAAATCACTGCAATATCATGTAACACTATTTACAGTCATCACTTGTTCTGTTTAAACAATGCTGACTCCATGTCAGGGAAACACGATGTGGAGTTCAATCCACAAAACCTTTTTTTTTTTCTCCCCTCCCATCCCAATTAACAGGGCCTATGCTTTCAACACCAGAAGAACACTCATTTCAAATGAGGCACCAGGGAATGCCACTTTTTGGGGAAAGGCATGTAGGGTTTGGGGACAATGCTCTCAAAGCTTTCTTTCATAGCCCTCCACCTCCAGCAACTGCATTCATAACAAAACCGGGACAGCCTTATTCTGCTTGCTAAGGACGACAATCACCAGCTTACAAGCCACAAGAGAAAATGGCTCTTTGTGGCCGTAGACAGCTCAACTACCATGTAATTCATCTCTTTACCTCCTTTCTGGTAAGGAAACACACTTGTGAAACTTGCAAAGCCCAACGAGAAGATAAACCTCTAAGGCAGCACTAGAAAATGTTAAAGATGTGACAAAACAGCCTTCACCAATGTCTCACAATGCTAGCCACTGTCAGGTCTTTAGCAGAATACATGTCTCAGCCCAAGTACATGGAACAAGCTAATGCTTCAGGAGTTACAGCAAGTAGGTTTGCACAGTAACCTGCACATGCTACCACACCACAGGGAAAAGATTAAAAAGACAAAAACCAATGTTGCTTCAGGACAAGCCCATGCTTGAACAGCTCCAGCCCTTTCCCCAAAAGCCAGTGCTCTGGTAGGTCGTGAGAAAGCCTTGACTGTCTCGCCCAAAGTCTCTGCATCCGCCCCTGGGGAAGGAGGAAAAACAGGCTTTCCACCTCTCAAGATGATGCCAAGAACAACACTGTGCCATTTAGAGATCAGGGCAACAAAGGCTGTGAAAGGACACAGTCAGTGCTCCTTCCAACGCAGACCTCAGTCTCTGCAACAGCTACTTACAAACACACCAGCAGAATTAGAAGGTGCAGAGCTTAGACACAAACAGTTCCTAATCTGTGCCTTTAGTAAAACGAAAAGCATACCTCCTGATGGAAAAAATGTGGCAACACAGGAAATTGCCATATGAACAGGCTGACGGTACAGTATGACTAGTCACACAAGCACCACAGCTCAGATAAAACAACAACACAGAGCTTAACTACACCTTCCCTTCTCACTTGCCCCAGCTGGACAGGCTCCCGTTTTGCAGAAGCAGACCACTGCTATGACCACTTTGCCAAAATACCCTTTGCAACCTCAGCACACTGGACACTTTGCAAAGAAAGCCGCCTTGTTGTCTTCCAAGAGTCATCTCACCAATTGCTTTCCAAGAGTCATCTCACTAATTGCCTTCCATTAATTTCAAGTCAGACAACTTTACTGACAAACCTTCCTGCTCCACAGGCTTGCCATAAAGCCAAACTGAACTAACTTAGTACTCAGGGCAGAAAGCTTTGCTGTTTCTACCCTTTATTAGATACAGCTCTACCACCGCAGGCATATTTCAACCCCATTAAGTATTTCCCTGAGCACCATCTATTAACAAACTGTTAAGGGAAAAGCAACGTGCATCAAAAGGATCAGCTCCATATCCTGGCTGTCAGGAGGCTGCTGTCACATACAGACCAAAGCCCAACCTCACAAGTGTCTTCCTTCAGATGCAAGTTACTTGAAGCTATTCCCTTTGTTTTCTATTCCAGAAGTTTCTAGATGTTAGTGAACATATTTCAGCACCCATTTTATGCCCCAAAGCAAGAGTACACCACTTGTCAAGCTGAACAAATGAGGTCTGTAACATATTAAAATTCACAGCATTCAGGTGCCTCCAAATACTGTGCTTCATCCTGTAGCTGCAAGTACAGCAACTCAAATACCTTATTTTGTTACCTTCAAGTCTATCAATTATTTAGAGAAAACTCCTTTCTAGAGAGACTCAAGTATCAACTATTTAGTCTTTCAGCAGGAAACAAAAACCATTAAAAGAGGAAAAGAGATTTTTGGAAAGGGCCATTGGGCCCCATGAACATGTCTGGGGTTGTACACTAACAACCTGCCTGAAACAGAATGAGAAGGCCAAAATAAAACAACCCCTAAAGTCAAAAGCTCATGTGCACACAGGAGCTCATCAAGTGCCTAAGCCAAGTAGTGCCAAAGAGCCCCAACTACATCAGGGAGTTTCAGGACAGGTCTTCACATGGAAGGCCTTTATCAGTTTGGTATAAATGCCTGTTCTCTAGCCCAGGAGCATAAAACAGAGAGAAGCTCTTTTATAGTACCACAGAAGCTCTTTTACAATACCAAGATGACATTCAGCAATGCTTACTACAAAGATCAAGGGGAACCAGAGCCATGTGTTTATTACACCCTTGCCTTTCCCACTCAGGTTCAGATTAAGGATGAAGACAGGCCTAAGATTTTCAGCTTTTACATGGACTTCTAAAGATAATGACACAGAAAGAGCTCTCAGAAGAAACACAGGTAAGCAGTCACCCTAGGTAAGAACAGAAATTCTTCCACTCACAGATATCATACGTAAGCGGTGCTACAATGAAAAGGACAAAACACTGTTGCTTTGCTCCCAAAGAGCTGAAGAAAGACAGGAAACACTGAAGCAAAACAAGTGCTGGTCCCCTCCCCCGCCAAACAGGGGCTGAGGCACACTTTGAACCAGAAAGGAAAATAAACTTATTTTTAAATCCAGCTAAGAGCCCTGGGTTTGGATATAGTTCCTATTGTGGCCAGCATATTTTATTTTCATTTGTTAAAGGATTTCTGCACAAGCGATAACAGAATTCACATGTGAATAATCCAGCAGAGTGGTACTGCTCTCTGAGGGCTTTGATTCCAAGATTTATGTCAGATTGGTCCAAAAGGTTAGCAAAAGCCTGGCCATCCAAGGCAGTGATTTCAACTGCAAACGTCACAATCCCTTACACAGTCAATTTTTAAAGATCACCACTTTTGCAGGTGATCCTCAACACCTGCACTTTGCTATTATCCTCACCTATGACATTCCTAAAATAGAAGAATTTGCCCAACAATGATTTTTCAGTTCACTGACCATCTGAAAGCAGATTTCATCCAGAATAAAGTTGTTTTACAACACAAAAAAATTTCAAATATGACATTCAGCCATAGTTAAGTAGTTAAATTATGGCTGCATTTAAAATTAAGTCATCAGAGCCTAGACATTTCAGCCCCTCCCTCCTTTTTAGACTGCTAAATCAAAATTCAGAATCCTGTATTCTTGGGAGGACACAAACTATTTTACTCTTTAAAACCCACACATATCTATCTAATCTTGATAAGATTTAGTCTGATTATCTCTGACATTGTGCTTAACCTCTATGAGGTGCTTTTGTCTAAGCATGAGCCAAAGGTTCAAGAAGAATCCTGTTCCTGCCCAGACTGTGCCAGGGGCTGAAGGCAGCATCAGTGCCTCCACCCAAGCCACCAACAGCACAGCTTTGGAAGAGCCAGAGACTTCAGGACTGGGCAGTACCAGAGAGGAAGACACAAGACTATCCTTTGGATGTACAATCGAAAGCCACCTAGAAATAATCTCTCCTTAATTCCCCTTTAGTAACTGCCTGCACCATTTACTGTTTGAGGGTCTAATGTACTTTATCTGACCTACTTCAGCTTAAAGCAACATGAGAACCACAGCACATTCATGGATTTTGTGAACTGCAGCCCTCTTAGCCTTAGAAACGCACCACAGGTGACAGTATGAAAGTCCGTTCTACCCAAAACCAGGAAGTTTTGACACAGGAAGCCAAAGTGCAGAGCAACGTAGCACAGAGAGGCCCCCAAGTAAAGAGTGTCTGAAATCCACAGATTTTTCCATACCCCACCCAGGTGAAAACTTTTATAAAGGCAAAAAATTACATACAGGGAGGATCTGTGGAACAGTTTTGACAACAGTTCGGTGAACTCCACTTCCCCTCACACACCCCAATGAGAATTCTGAACTAACACAATGAGATTAAAACAAGAGTTTCATTTCTTCACACTTAGCAGTGCTCAAACCTATGCCACACCTAATCCACAATGAGAAACTTGATAGACTATGAGAATTAATTGTAGCAGTCTGTCATCAGAAAAATTCCTCCTTTTTTCCATACACTCATTTACAGGTAACAGCACACTAGTAGCCACCCACTAAAGCTTCATAAATTAAATAAAAATACCCTCTCAGAAAATCAGAGGTCAGCCTCAAAAGCAATCCAATGGATCAATATTCCTCAGTTATTCATTAGAAGCAAGCATATAACTTAAACTTATTTATCATCCAGATATGACCAAAATCATATGACACCATGTCAACAATTTTCTTGCTACATCCAAGAGCAAAAAGTTATACCTTCAATACCAAAGAAAGCATCCCAATTAAATAGCAACTTAGGGCTCAGAGCTAGGGCTTTTTATGATCCTTTCATTAAGTATTACAAGGCCTAATGCTAGTAAAAAGTAGCTCAGAACACACCCCCTTGCAGTCCTGTCAGGTATGTTACCTATGTGAAGGCTCTGCACAGACACTGCTCCTAGCAAAAGATCATACTTCTTCCTTCTTTTCTGCCACCCTCCTGCTCCCCACAAGGAGGTAGGAAGGACAGGAAAGAGGCTTTAAACAGGAAACAGTAAGATTAATTTTTCTACAACGCACTAAATGTCAGGCAAAGTCGTCCAGAAACAAGAACAAGACTCAATTAAGACTTAAGTGAGTTTTCTTCTGATTTGATGACTGGAGGTAACACTTCAACACAAACGAAGCTAACCAGACCAGCTCACACTTAAAAAAAAAAAAAAA
>VZTI01005570.1:1318832-1336714 GCA_013397865.1 Struthidea cinerea
AAAAGAAAAAAATCACACAGTGCACACACCACCCAGAAAAGCAGCTTTCCATGATTGCGATTTAGACCTAGACTGCATCTTCAGCAAGCCCTTTTGGGAACAAGATCAACAAAAATAAAACAAAATGCCAACAATGTAACTCACTTGGCACATTGTTTTTTCAATATAAATGTATTTCCAAACTTTTAGGAACCTATTCTAAAAATTCCTGTTTCAGTGGCATTATAGTTTTGAACAAGACAATCTTCTAAGGACAGGTAACAACACTATATTCCATCCTCCAAGAACAAAACAAAAAGGTTATAGATCACACCCTAAAAGTACTTTCTTCCAGTGTCATTAACCAAAGGACAAAGAATACCATTCCACCAACACGAGTGTCCAGAATTCCTTTAAAAAAAAAAAAAACAAAACCCACACAAAAGCTGCAAAGTAGTTTCCACCACAGCTCATTCCTACTTCACACCAATGACTAGACTTGAATTCCCACCTGACCCATTCTCTCTGCACACAATTCTTCTGTCAAGCAAGTAGTGCTAGCCCCTCAACCTTCCACACCAAAGCATTTCACAGATTTATTGTGAGTATAAAGTGTCTCAGTACTGACGCCTTACTCCCTGCTGGAGATAGCCAGAAAAGAGATAGATCACCTCACCAGAGAGCACTTTATGAACAAGACACACCCTGTGCTTCCATTCTCTAGGAACTGCTTTCCTTCCATTTTATCCAGAGTTCTAGGTCACAAGGCTTCTGTCACTGTAACAAACAAAACAAAAATCCAACCAAATAAAAAAGCAGTGCTGGAAGAATTTTGTCCTGACAGTTATTTTAAAATATCCTTCCCACCTTCACCACCATCTCCTTGGAAGACCTACTAAAGAAAGGAAAAACAAACAAGTAGCTTCCGTTACAGCATGGGTTAGGTTTCTTCGTGGGGGTTTATTTCTTTCTTTTTTTTTATTCAGAATGTCTCAAAATGAAACCGCTAAGTCTACATAGAGTATGGAAGGTAAAACAAGAGCCAAAACAGAACTGACCGCGGAGCATCACCTCTGGTACCCCCGCGATCCACGGCAGGGCCTGTTTCGGCAGGAGGCTGAAAGGGTGTCAGAGAGGTCGCTCACTACCACAGCCTACAGGCAATTACAGTTAAAACATTTAAAAAATTAAGTTACGGGCCTCAATCCTTACACCCACTGCGCCGTTGCTCCCTCTAAACATCCTGGGCTCAGGGCAGGGTCTGGCAGCAGCCGGGGCAACGGCGGAGAACGGAGCGGGCAAACTCTGACTGCAGCACTCCGAAAGGCCTTTTTCTATTATTTTTATTTAATTTTTAAGAAAATTTTTCTCTCTCGTGGCACCCCAATGAGACAAGCTAGCGTGAACTCCCAGAGGAAGCCTCACCCGGCCTCTCCGGCTTCCTTTAATGGACAAGGACAATGGCAGGGGCTCGCCATAGCCCCGCGCTGTCGGGAAACTTAGGCGGCCGGAGGGCTGCTCCCCGCCCGGCTCGGTGGCCGCCAGCCCCCAGGGGATGCTGCAGGAAGCAGACGTGCTCCGGGGAGAGGGAGGAGAAATGCCGGTGCTTCAGGACGGGGAGAGGAAGGGGGGCTCCGGACGGCGCGACCCCCGGGGCAGGCGGCGGAGGGGATGGGATGCCCGGGCCGGGGCGGACAGGGACTCACCAGGGCAGCAGTCTGCTCGCTAAGTTTCGCCGAGTTGGGCGGAGGGCGAGGCGGCGGTCGGTGTAAGCGGGGGTCCCTCCGCTATCTCGGCTAGTCCATGGACACGGCGGCGCTCCCGGAGCCTGCTCCCCGCGTCAGCTTGGCCGGTGCACCAGGCGTGCCCTTGTGCCGAGCCTCCCCGCCGCTCTCCCGCCGGGCCAAGGCGGCGCGGAAATGCAATGTCCCCGGCCACGCCCGCTCCGCACGCAGCCGTGCTCCACACAAAGGGGGCGTGCAGGAAGGCCAGGTCTGCCTCCGGACCCCCGGCTCCCGCTGGCTTTGCCCGCTGTGACCCCCCTGGCAGGCGTCCCCACAAGCACCCCCGGGGCCGGGCAGAAGCTGCGGGCACCAGCGGCCCCCGCCCCGCGGCGAGCGGGAGCGGCTGCCCATCAGGGTCCCTCCCCCGCAGCCCTGGGGCGCCTCAGCAGCCGGGGGAGCGCGGCCCCTCGGCGAGGCCCAGGGCTTTGTTATCTGGGATTCGTTCCGCGGCCGGGGTGGCCGCGTCCCCGACCCCGGCCGTGCGGAAGGGGCTCAGCGCAGCCCGCCTCAGCTCGGCTGCGGGAGCGCTGCACAGCCCTCAGCGGCGCCTCTTACCCCCTCAGGGCTTTCGGAACATGAACCGGCATGTCAGGGACAGCACATGCTGAGCAATATCGAAGGCGCTGGTCGAGCCTACCTGGAGAGCCGGAAGGCCAAGGAAAAACATAAAATAAAACGATCCTGAAGAGTATTTTGAGGCTTCAGGCGGCCCAGGGCCTTTACACCTCCCGGGAGAGACGCAGAGAAGAGAGGAGGGAGGGGAAGGCAGGGCTGAGCTGTTTAAACCCATGTAGTTAGGAAGTGATAGCTCCCACCTGAGGCAGCCACCGCCTGGCAGGTGGGAAGTGCTCCCCTGCCGTCTCGCTTGGCTCCCAACCTCCACGCTCTCCTTCTGTTCCCTTTCCATACCTTGTGATCTCTCTTGACACATGGAAACACTTCTGTCACCTTCATTCCCTTCCTCATATATAGAGCAAAACTAATGTCTTCAGTGCCTCGCTAACTACGAAAATACATTTGTGTGCAGGAAGGCAAGGCCGAGGGAGGTTATGCAGCACCGCACGTGTTCTTGGAGGCTGCCTCGTTGTCTACACCTTCTTCACCTGCTCCAGCCCTTGGACTTTCAGGAAATCCTTATTCCCCCCCGGATCAGGATCAAGCCCGCTCACAAAGACAGCAGCAATCCCACTGAAGTGAAAGGAACTGTTGAGCAATCAAATTGTGTGATCTTAGCACTTCTCTACTGTGCTAATTCTCCACTCATCAAAGCTGACAATCAAAAGCGTGCTAGAATTAATAGTAAATGCACAGTTCCCCTCACCCACGCCCTTCTGGTGTCTGAGAAAGCAGATACACACCAGTGTGTCACCCACTCACCGGTCACATTATCAGGATTCCTTCTCATTTCCTACATGCAGTTATTTAAATAAATGGGGGGTTGGGTTTGTTTTAAATTTTTTTTTTTTTTTTTTAAAGGGACAGGACGTTTTTTCCAGCCTCTCCCAAGCTTGCTCAAGACTTCTTAGAAACCAGAGCAAAATTGAACTGAGTGTTAAAGCTGACAGAAGATGCTAGAAGAACTACCTGAATTTTAGGCAGGATCTAAGAGGGGAAGGGGAACTTGGGAAGGTTACTGGATTATCAGATGGTTAAAAGAACTAGAAGAGATCCTTTCTTCATCTCAGAAGTACTGAACTAATCTCACAGAGCACTGAATCACATCTTCAGAAAGTCCAGAGCAAGGGCAGAAAGCTCTAGTGTGCTGATTCTGTAAGAGATAGGAAGATGGTGCAATAGCAACTGC
This sequence comes from Struthidea cinerea, assembly GCA_013397865.1. Classification (NCBI taxonomy): domain Eukaryota; kingdom Metazoa; phylum Chordata; class Aves; order Passeriformes; family Corcoracidae; genus Struthidea; species Struthidea cinerea. The sequence goes on from VZTI01005570.1 coordinate 1,322,400, forward strand.
TAAGATTCAACAGGGAAAATGGGAAATTTCAGGGAAATTCAGCAGCTTTAGGATGTGAAGACTGTGGAATTAGGAAGGGCATTCGTCGATAAAATAAGGTTCTCTTGCAATTTACCATTTGTAAAATGGTTGGTGTTAGCAGTTCACAGCATAGTGGAATTGACTGTGTTCACTGTTAGCATGGAGCTAGTTCGAACAGCCTCTCTGTGTCCCATTTATTTGCCTCTGACATTATCTCTGCACAGTGCTTCACTGTGTTGCCAAGAAAATTAGAGTAAAAATCTCATCCATCACAGAAACCATTAACTAAGTGCTAGGGCAAATTGGAACACTTTTAAGAGACAGTCACTTCAGCAGTAAGAGGTGTAATAATCCTGCAGGAATGAAAACGGGAAATCTGATTTTTTAGTGAACATGTGCAGGCTGATGTTCGTGTGTAGTTTGTCAATTGTTTTCCTCTGACTACTGCAAAATATTTTCTGCAATTAATGAATTCATTATGAGGAGTAGCTGGTGGAAAATGGCCCGACCAGAGCTGTTCACCACTGTATGTGTTCAACATTATCACCAAACGCCATTTTTCAGTATTAAAAAGGGTCTGTTTATGGAGGGAGGCATCCAGAAATCAGAGTTACAGTTGGAATTGTCACGTGGTTTTGATAATTATGAGGTTAAGAGAGAGGGGTGTGCAAGGAAACAAAGCCCACAGAAGCTACTGAGAGACCTTAAGCAATTGTAAATACAAAGAAATCAGTAGCTGGAGCTAAAAGACAAAGCAGGAATATTTTAGGGAAAGCCTTTATAACATGTTCGAGATCGATTAGAAGAATAATAAATTAGGATGAAACTGGTCAGATACCCAATAAAATTCGAGGCGATTAGGCTGAATCAGTGATTTACGTTTGCCCTCCGTCCCACGGCGTTTCCCCACCTCCCCCTGCTGTTACCAGCGGCTGTTGCACCTCTCTGCTGCGGTCCCCTCGATCGGCCCCGGACAGTCCGTGCCACAAAGGCAGCCACACACACCCCGCAGGATCGGAAATTAGTGCCACAAAAGCCTAATAGGTAAAGGTTTTATTGCAGTGAGTCTGTTAATAATTTATTCCCTCTTGAAAATACCTATACTTAGAAATACTAGTACTTAGAAATATCTCTATACCACAGACTGTCATTCAATACAATATATCCTTTCTCTAAGTTTCTTATCCTTGAAAGGAAAACGTCCACACAAGTGAAAAGGTCGCAGGGATAGATGTCTTTTCCAAAAGCTTTCTTCAGCCGAATCGGGCCCTACAGTGGTCTGTTCCTGGAACCTGTTAAGCAAATCTTCTACTGCAGAGAACCCCTCGGGTTCACCGCTCACCTGCGTTTTGGCTGGGTAGCAGTGACATCCAGCGGTGCGGAGAGAGAGAAACTTGCTCCTTCTTTTTTTCTACCACAGTGCATCACAGGAAGCCCATCAGAAAATGGCAGGGATCCCTTGGCATTCCCGTCTCGTGGTGGATATTCGCAAATGGCACCAAGGGCAGGCAATTTGACAGCCGTGGGAACAGAACCCGCACGGGAAAACAAAAATGCTGAACCAAAAACACCCTCTGCGGCAGACATCTTTCTAATGGTCCTAAAAGGAGACTGCGAATAGAAAATACAATTGGTGATCCCTAAAGTTCAAATAAAAAGCACTTTCCTATATTACACCTACATCATTGACTTAATGGCATTTTCATTTTAAAAATATTTTTATTAACCCCAGTTATGTGCTGAAGAAAAGATAAAGGGGCTGACAAACAAGGAAAAGTTGATTGAAGAGAAATTACTATAGCAGAGTTTTGTTTCTCAAGCCCTACCCTTGCACTTTGTGCACTTTCCTAATGACCTGATCCATATTCATCTAAAGATGAAAATAAATAGAATATCATACTGCATGGGTGCAAAATGCACATCTCAGAATAACAAACAAACTTTTAGTTTCCAGTAACCAGCTGAGTGTTGAAGTACGATGTGATATTTGATGTGCTGAGAAGCGATTTAGATTTCGGGTACATGTTGTGTTAAAAGAAAAAAAAATCAAAACATTAAATGCATACAAGGAACTGGGCCAGCAGAGGTAGCTGTTAGCACAACAAAATCAACAACTGTAATTTTTTTTTTCAGTGAACATTCTAAATTTAGTCTCCAGTGTTGGAAATTCACTTAGATTTCATTTTTTCCTCCTTTACTATTTTGCTGTAATGTTATTTGGGTTATAGCCCATTTCCAGTGGTTATTAACTGTTCCTAGCTGCTAGGCACCACCTACTTTCTATCCTTCCCATTTTTATTTTGTCAACATGGAGTTCAGAAAGGATGAGTTAACTCCCAAGTAATCCCAAGGCTGGCTTGAAAAAAATAATCAGATTTATTGATAATAATTTTTCATAACAATTTCAAATGTCATTTTGACCTTTTAGGACTCCACATTTTGACTTGATTTCTGAAAGACAGAGTTATAAAACTTTGAAATGGAGGTAAGTTTATGTAACTGTCAAGTCAAGAAGTGCACTAACTGTTTACAGGAACTAACGCTCTTTAGAGCAGGAAAAGGCCTCGGTCTGACGTGGTTATCATGTACATGCCTCTGGGGAACCTGCCCAAGCAGAGAACTTTCAGTTTCCGTGAGTACTTTAATAAATTCAAAAACTTCATGGGTCTTTCTAAAATGGTTTTTACCGTACAGCAACACTTCAGCATGTTGTAGCATTAGTGATTTGTATGTTCGACAGCCATTATACTTCCAATAAACATTCCAAATGCTGGACAACACAGCTTCCTGCTTCTGTTTCCAGTCCCTTTGGGCAGGCTAAGAGCAGGGCTGCAGCCCCATGGCATCCTTGTCACCATCTAGGACTCCCCGCAGTCTGACTGGGCAGCCAGCTCTGATAGAGTGGGTGGAATTCAGTTGCGTGTACACAAAATTGTAACAAGATGCTCTCCAGATTTAGCAGGTTCTACAGGCACTTCACTTTATCTTCAATTTCTTGGAATTTATCTGGCTTCCATCCCATTCTCCAAGGACTGTTTATGCCTTTCACATTTCATGTTTATGTGAAATGTATAAACAGCCCTTGGGACAAGGCCTGAAATGCAGGTCTAAGATCAGTACCTCCTTTGCTGGTCTTTGTGCAAGATCCATTCTCTGCAAATGGCAAAGTTTTCTAGTTCCCATGAGAAAGAAAACTCAGAATTCTGCAGAGCCACGATCCAGAATACCCCTGCTGTAAGATCTTTGTTATTTGCAGCCTCTTGCAACTGTAAGAAACCATAGCTCACACCCATTTCTTTTGGCATCTCCTGTGTTCCCTATCACTTGCACTTCCAAGTATCCATACACCTACTGCAGACAAGTGGACACTTACACGATGCTTTGAACTTTTTAGGGGCCTTGTGTCAGCACACAATACCAGTACTGCCTTCCAGCAGTTAAACCCAGGAAAAGAATCCCTCAGGCACATTTATTTATTTCATGGAACAGCCTGGCTGCTGCGGATGCCATTCCGAAGAGCCCATCTCCAGCCAGGCATTTTACGTCTTTGAGAATCCAAGAGCATTTATGGGCATGGTGGCCTGGGCAGCTCTGAACATGGACAGAGACAACTCAGGTGCTCTGCACCTGTCCATGGCTCCGAGGAGGGCCTTTATAGAAGAAGTCCATATCACAGAGTCAATTTGCTATAGACTTTACTGCTGTACTCTCCAAATCCTGGTCCTTCCTCCATCCCCCAAAACAGTCAAACACAAATTTCAGCTGATAGTAGCACACATGAGTCCAATTTCTGTTTAGTTTCCAAATGAAACATATGAATCACTCAAAATCCTCACTGCTAGTGTTGTTTCTGGGAACTGTAAAGAACAGACTCTGAAGAGCATATAGATATTTTTGGTTAAAATTAGTTTTACCTGGACATAAATACTAAGAAAAAAAGGTCAGGATTTAATTCATAATGATGTAATTTTTTTAAAAGAATCTTAAACACAAAAAAGGAACCTGTCCTCGTGCCACAATTATCTTCCTTGCAGGGAATCACATGGAGCTAGAAGATCTACAGCCAGTAGTTAACTAACAAGAAACTCACTGTGCAGACATAGTGGCATGTCTTGAATGCAAAATCTCAGAATTAGACTGACAGGATGTAGTCTTCTAGAAACACAGATGTGTTTATGTGGTACTGAAAAAAACAAAAACCAAAGGCATTTCATTTACATAAAGTTTTATTATCTCTTCCTCTCAGCTGGTAGTCCATTATTCCAGCCTTAGCAGAGTTTTGTTTCCCTAGGTAGACAGGTTTTCAACTGACTGTCTCTGACTGAAAACATCTAGGCTAGGTCAGATTTTAGACCCAGCCTTTCATTAATACAGTCAGATACAAAGGACCAGTCAAAATCCTGACCACCTGGAAGGCTGCAAAGGAACAAAAAACAATCCAAGAGGATTTTCATAATTTTCAATGTTTGAATAGAGAACCTTTCCTGTGCATTGATCCCTAAATAGTTAAGCAATTACACTGCACATTCAAGACATGGATGCATTCTACATTTCAAGCTCTAATCAGAAACATGTGCAACTGTTTTTCCACTTATGAAGCTTGTGGTTTTATCTTCTCTGCAGCTTCAAGGACAGATGGAAGGCTGACTTTGTCTCCAAATTCCTTCTCACGATGCTCCAGTAAAACACCCTAGTCAAAGACACAAGAGAGAAATTCAGATACATCTCCCTACAAGAGATCCACTGCCCAACTGAACAATTCCAGGAAACAACTTCTGGTCTTATATAAGACATAAAAGCCTCCTAGGTGGCCTGCAGTACCTGTCTTCCTGCCCCAATCACATATACACCTCCCAGGGTGAATCCTTCTCCTTCCAGATTTCCACTATATCCACTTCTCCATGCACGGAAGAAATTTTGCCAAACTCCCAAGCGGAAAAAGCCTGACAACATCATTTTTCGTCTGCGTGGACCATAAAAGCCTTTCTGCAGGGGAACAGAAAATACGTCAGCAAAAAAAATAAAAAAGACTTTTCATTCATGTGGATTTTAAGCTCATCCACAAGTATTTAAGCCCCATGTACACCGATATCCCTAGTGCTGACAACAGTGGTGCTTTGGGATAAACATGGGTTTTGTTCAGTTTTTTGTTGGGGTTTTTTTAAATTCCGCCTGATTCTTTCACACAGGCGGGGGGAGAGAGAAAATAAAGGGATCTTCTAGTTGATTTTGAGTATTACATATTCTGTTTTCTTCAGCAGACAAATGATATTTAAATGGATCTCCTGGTTTAGGAGAAAGCAGGGCTGTAGTTCTGTAGGACATGAGATTGGCAACCCAGCACATGCCAGTGTACTGGGACAAGCCATATCACTGCAATCTGGCCTGTACACCATAAATTAATTATATGTGTCCCCTTCAAACCTTGATTCACACATCGTAAACATCAGCAAGTCACACGGCCAGTGGAAGAAAGGACTAAATATTAACAGGCTATATTGTTTACCTGTTAAAGGGGAGGAATAATCCTGCAACAGCATGTTACCAGCGCATACACCGCAGTTTGTAAGCTCAGCAGGATGTACAAATATAGAAAAACAAAGCCAATTAACTTCTTAAACTACAGTGCTACTAAATCCTTTTTCATTCAGACTACATTCTACTTATTTATACAAGCTCTTCAAAGAAGGCATTCATAGGTTTGTTTTAAACAGAAGAACACCAACTTCACTATACCTTTTCATCCAGAAAGATTTCTCCTTTGAAATAATGCTGAAAATCCTCCACTTCAGACCCTATCTTCTCTTTCACAACAGCATAGAGAGGGACACCCAGCTTGGACAGCTGGGGTTTCAGAGAGGAGAGCTCAGAAGCCTCCTAAGCAAAGGAAAAAAACCCAAACATTTCAGTCAATAAATGGAGGTTGGAAAGCTTCACCTTGAATTTCAAGACCATCAGAAACACACAAATTCTAGCTTGAGGCACAAACCAGAAATAGACCTGTAACATTTAAGCTAGCTGTACTCCTAGGCAGCTCTTCGTCAGATTTACTACAATTTTCTTCGTTCAGTACGGAGGAAGCAGATTCTTTAATAAAATATTAAAAATCCTGAAGAAAACATCTTTTTTAACTCAAAGCTGTAGATATACCTTGCTTGTAATAGTGCTTCAATTACCTTTTAAAATATTTAAGAATGGTAAAAATATAATGCCTGCACATCACTTAACTTTTTCAGAATTTTCAGGTTTTTTTCCAAGTTGGCATCCATCATTATCAGTACTTCTGCAAAGTATTTTGAAGGCTCTGTGCCAGAGCAGACTATACAGGTTTAAAGTAAATAATGAAGGTACACTGTCCTTCCTAAATCCCCCAGTAAAAATAATCAGTGAATTCCTTCACAGACTTTCAGCACCCCAGAAGGAATACTGCTTTTTCTGGTGTGTAAGAGTGTAAGGTGTCATCACTCATCTGCTGGGTTTTTTGTTCTCCTGAAGAAATCCCAATTCCCACAGTTTATACAAAGATCCCTGAGGTTTTGAACAGATCAGAGTGTGCACTGAAAATACGTTTCCTATCTCCCATGGAGAAAGGTCCTTTTTACTGGATAAAATTCCCACAAAAAAAAAAAAAAAAAAAAAAAACACACCAACTCCACACTTTAAAAACAGGGACACAGTTTACATGATCACTTTCAGTCACCTAACTGAAATACCTTAACTGAAAGGCTTGCAGTACATCTAGAATTTACAGAGTACCAAGCAGCAAACAGATGGGGATGAACAGACAGGAAAATTTGAAACTTTCATTAATAATAATAACAATAACAATAATAATAATAATAATAATAATAAATCACTCATGGATTCCTGACTGTGTGTGAAAGTCACAGAATCAGGCACGTAAGTGCATTCTCCTCCTGCCCACACTACACCTGTTCAGAGAGCAAAGCACTTTAACCTTCCATGAATTCTACATGTACTTAAGCAATTACTGTTGATGGGAGCAGATGCCCTAATGAAGTAGTTACAGTATTAATTACTCCATGTTATAGAGTAGTGAGTAACAACATAGTAACTATTTTTCCCAGTAGCTATGAGAAACATAATGTCCAAAGTGTAAGCTCTGGCTGTTCCCAGGCACTCAGTACATTCAAATCGTGTTTTAGGTGTCTCCTTCCAAGAAGATCCACCCAAGGAGCCTAATGTCAACTTAAGGATCAAAATTTGTTTTCCAACCCACCTTGTTATGGAACAGTAACTCCTTATCTTCAGAGTCTGTACCTTCCTGCCTCACATTTAGCACCCAGAACAGAGAGGGACTCCCTCTATGCACAGCTCTTTTTTTGCAGATGAGCTTTATCTGATGACTTTCTGCCAATCCAGTCTTGGGCTGTATTTGACCAGAGACTACCTGGCTCACAGAGATTTATTCTGGACTCTATGTATATAACTAGCTCATAAGACTTATTACCAACTGGATTTTGTGCAATCTCCCTTTTATAATTACCATGGGCTAGGTCCCTGGCAGATGTAAAAATCATGTAACCATCACCTTCAGAAGGAAAATGCTCAGGACCTGGACCACGCAAACCAGCTGCAAAGGAAACTAAGTATGCTGGTACCCGGTGACCAGTTTGAAGAAGGAAACAAAAACTTTCAGATGTTTTAGATGTATTTGATGACTGCCCTATTCATCCCCTCCCTTTATTTACACAGTATCTATGCAAGCAGACCTCAACTCTTCTTAATTAATTCCCAGGCTCAGCAAGTACCTCTCTGCACAAAAATCATCCAGGTCTTCGTACAGCCATGATCACTGCACCATTCTCCTTCCATAGTTCACCTGCTTTGAATGTCCTTTGTTCTGTTTGTACAGGAGAAACAACATCAACAACTGTATCAGCCATTCTTGTTTATAATGATTAATACTTAATGGATCAATACAAAGCACTGCAGAGAATTCCACATTCAAATATAGTTCTAACAGAAAAAAAAATAAAATCTATATGTATAAAAGGATATTACTGCATTATTGGTTTGTAGATCTATATGTATAAAAGGATATTACTGCATTATTGGTTTGTAGAAGGGTGTCTTGTTTCATCCAGAAACAACAGTTTTGGTTGCTTTTCCTTCACCAGAAATATTGGATATCAACTACATGTCATAACTACAAAAGACTAAGAAAACTGCTTCCAACCCTGGCCTTAGAAAGGTTTTTATAGAAGTCCAATTATTGAAGAATGTGGTCTGAAATAGCCAGATTCTTACCTGTTCCCAAAGTTTTTAGCTCTATCTCCTCTAAAAACTCCAAGGTAGCCTTTTCTGGCTTGGACAAAAATAAGTCAGTGTTAGCAAGGACGATCCCCGTCACAGCTGCGCCAATGGCTCCAAGGCCAACAGACCACATGCCCATGGTGAAGGCCCCCAAGTCAGGCAGGAAGGACATTTCTGGAAAGAGAAAGAAAGAACAGCTCTAACACTGGACATCAATGATGCCAGAAGAGGAGGACTTGGATTAAAATAACTAAAAGCTCGTGCAGGTATTTTTGGTTTAAAGGAGATGATCTGTATATTTATTAATGTAGTGAAATGGGTTTTAAAAGATAGAGACTACACTCCAGTTCTGTGCCTGACCCACATCAAAACTAGATATTAACAAGATGTTCTTATCCTTCCCTGCCACCAGGCTGACAAAAACGTTAATAATTAAAGTGCTCAAATGCATGAGGAGAAAGGTGATCGAAATGTATGTGTGTAATAAAGAGCCTCTAACAATATGACCTGTATGTTAGCCAGTAACATAAATTCTTACAGGAAGACAGCAGTTTCTTTCAAAAAAAGAAGCATTTGTAGATTAAATGTTTTACACACACTAATCTATATTAACCAGTGAACTTTACAAATATACTATAGAAGACTTGGGAAAAAAAGAAATCTAAACCTGCTATATCTGGTTCATCATAACTGGTAACCTTTCACATTCCTTACAGTTCCCCACCGAGAACCAAAGCAGGCACCAAGCCAAACTTAGAGCTCATGCTTGCAGACAGAAAAATGTAGACTTGCAACCATTTTATTACCCAGTGATCCAACATTACAAACATGCCTGGGACAGCACCTTCGTTCTCTATGCTAACTCATTGCCACTCTTGCTAAAGCAGAAAGGACAGCAGGAACAAACAGCCTAAACTCACACCCACCAGTGAGAACTGATAGCATTGCAATGGGAACCATTACATACAAGTACGCCAGTGTTAAAGTGTTAACCACAAACCCTGCTTATGGTTACCGGTGGCTCGAGTTAGGTGGCAATTTTGTTTAACCACCTTCCATCCACAAACCCCCCACAGCTCAATCCTGACCCTTGCAAGTGTTTCACAAGCCTGGAAAGGGCTGACAGGCACCCTCCAGTGAGGCAATATCAGCTAAAGAGGATGCTGGAAATCACACTTAGCCCTGCCTCATGGACAAAGTCCAACATGCAGCTCTGAGTAATAACTGGTACAAGAGTCACTGGAGTTTTGGCAGTATAAGAAGTCACTTACATCACAAGGGCTGTAGATTTGCACTCACACAACTGTAGCATTACACATTATGCAGAATGGATTTTTTTTTTTTTTTCCACAAAAACCTTATTTCCTGGTAGAATATTTTGGTGAATATTGCTGTCTATATATAGTTTTGTATGGGTGAGATTCCCACCCTAATAAATGTAAGAAAATATTACTCTTTTGAACTGTGACTAGCAATAACCCAGACATACACAAAATTTTTATCCCCACAGCTATTGCCAGAATTCAGAAACAAGTAGGAGTAGCTCCTCACTTTTGTGCCCAGAATTTTCTTTGAGAAAACCCCTTCCTACCCTTAAACCCAGCTCCAGAATACTACTGATAAAAAAATACAATGTTGGGAAACAAAAAAAAAAAAAAAATCACATTGTTCTTTTAACAGCATACTTGGTTTCAAGGGAGGCAGTATCATGGCATCTAGAAATGTAAGTAATCTATGATCCCAAGCAAGAAACAAGGCCAGTTTACACAAACATCATGCAGATAAGAGAACAGATCCTACCCTATTTCACCACTTACTTCTAACCAAGAGAAAACTTCCTTGACCGTATCTGCTTTCTTTACATACTTCTTTCGAACATGAAGTCACGTTGTAATGACATTTTTTTGTATCTGCCTCTGACACCTATCAGAGACCATCCTGACCCCAGCCTTTGGAATGATGCAAATGTAACTCAAAATGTATGTAATGCAGCAATATCCTTGTGTTAAGACTTAAAATCTCTGTGGCATACCCAAAAGGCTATAGCCCTGCTCCCTCCCAGAGTCCAATTACTTGACTGTTCTCTGGATTTCAATCACGTCAGGTCAAGAAGTGATTTCTTCCTAACTCATTAGTTACAGGGGGGTGGAGGACCCAAGTATTACTCCCTTGTGCACATCATTTGTGTATAAAAATGTTGCAAAACTTGTGGCAAGTGATTAATGAGTAGTTCTCACATAGCTTTTTATTTTCATTAGCATAACTAGCATCTCAAAGGCAGCTTCCACCAATCAGTGGTCATTGGTCCAGGAGATCAGTAAGCTTAGTCAACACACCTCTTCAGTTTAGTTGGACTCTTTGGTCTCCACACAGTAACAAAAAAATACCCCTACTCAAATGCGTGAATTTTTGCTATTTCTATAAATAGGAGAAAGGAAAATGCAGCTCCGCAGGGTGATGCCTGAATTCCTCCCCTGCTAAGCAAACACCATAATGAGCCACTTCGAAAAATATGCATGGGAAGCAGCAGGCAGGATTATTAAAACATTTGCTAACTAGACAGGCTGAGCCCTGACACATCATGTCATTGAACCCCAAGTGGCGAGACTGACTGGAAAACAGCTGAGCATTTGCAACTAGCAGTTTCATTTCTGGTTAGCTGCTGTTTATTAAAGAAATCTGAAGCTCAAAAGGACTTCACAACCCTCCCCCCCACCTTAAAATGCAAACACAACTGCCTTGTGATCAAGTTTTTAAACACTGATCAGCAATAAGAAGACACAAGAAAGCATCCCATAAACCATAATCCATGAGAAGAGACAGGACAGCATCCCGCAAGCCTTTAGCGGGGGTGCAGCACTCACCAGAACCCATGCAGGCTCGTGAGCATCGGCCACCAGCAGCTCCCGCAGGCGAGCACAGGCAGGAGAGGAGACAAAATGCCCTGCACGGGTGCGAGGGGCAGGGCTGGGGAGGAGTCCAGCTCTGGAGCCTCTGACTTTGCAGGACTGGGCTCTCCTGTCTCTGCCAATCCCTGTCCAGCCACCCTGAGGTGATAAAACCGAGCACGGCTGTCCAATCCAGGGCAAGGCTCATTTGTAGGTATCTTAATCATTCAACCTTTTTTTTTTTTTTAAAGTCAACACATGTTTACCCTTTTTGTGGGGTGGGTACGTACAGGGAACAGGAATTACAGAAAGCTTTTCTGAAGCTGGGAACACAGCAGAAAACTTTAAGATCTGCATGTAAGCCATGTTCTTCTGTAGAGCTGGGTATTTTTACAAGTAACGTTTTCCCTGTGTTTCAGCCTATTCTACATCTAACCTATTCACACATGCACATTGTATGCCAAAACAATACAAACAATCCTGGAAACAATTAAAAAGTCATCACGATGCACAATAGTAGGAAAAAAAAAATAGTATAGAAGCTGTACTAGTGAATTAACCCAATGTTTCTATGGTCAGTTACCTGCTTTAGTGGCAACATGCATTTGCTAAAAAGCATCATTTTCTCTGGGACTATCAGATCTTCAATCTCTCAAGTCTAAATGAGAGATTAATAAAAATAAAATCTCTAAATGAGAGATTAATAAAAATCTAAGTGCTAAAACTTCCAGAAAAGAATGAACATTCCTCTTTAAACAGCAGAGGCCAAAGAAAAAAAAGGAAAACCATCTTTTTGTGTGTCTGTTTTTGTGGTGACCACAAGAGATTTACAAAATAACAGTGAGTTATTTTATGGCCTGTCAGTACTCCGTCAACCAGAATTTAAACAAGATTAATCTTAATCCTGTTTTAAGTGCCAGTGGATGGTCTTCACTTTTGTCAATACATGGTTTTCTAGATGTCTCATTTCCCTCCCACCCACAACCATAAAAAAATTGTCATTCAGAGGACAGCTATCCTTAAACATTTATTTTAACAGTGTAAACAGGACCCATTCCAGCTGTGTCCAAAAAAAAAAAAAAAAGCCTCTGTTTTCAAGATGTCAATAAGACTCAGAGCAGCAAACAGATTTACTTACATACTTTTCCTAAAAAGAAAACTGTCTTACAAGTGGGACTGCACTAACAAATACTCTCTAGCCTAAAGCAGCTTTGACCATTGCTTGTTCTTCCTTTCTCTCCCCCTCCAGTTTCCCCAAGACATTGCATATCAAGCCTAAAAATGTTTCAGAGCTTTGTTAGAACTTGTGTATCCCAAACAAGTTGAGCTGATTTTTATGAGACATTCTGCCCCCTCCCCCCCTCCCCCAAATGAGTCACAATTACAAATATCTTTGTAAGCTAACTCCTATAAAGAAAATTAACAATTCACAATAACCTGGTAACATGCTCATCAAGATTTCATGAGCTTTTAAATACCATTAAGGATTACAAAATACAGCATCCTGACAGACCTTCAAACTTAGCCCTGCCTGGAGGAGAGCTAAGTACTGGAGAAATTTAGGAGGTCTCTTCCAACTTAAATTGGCCTGTAAACACCAATATCAAAACACAGAGAAGCCTCCTAACATTTCTGGTGGCATGAATGTAATATTCACAACACAAGGGATTTTTTCCTTTCTTTTTGCCATTGTAAAGACCTAGCAAACCACTCCTTGTGTCAAGAATAACAATAATCTCTTTAGGTTTCTTCCCAGTCCCTGCATGGTTCACTACTGAATTCTGTGCACTTGGCTGTAGCTGTAGAGAAAGTTGCTGTATCAAGCAAACAAACCATACCCCGTCCTTTGAAAGGAAGTTAGTTGTTAGACCAAATAATTGCTCCCATTCTGAGACTGTTTTGAAGAAACCCAACATCTCAACAAGCCTTTTCTTTCGAGCAAGCGAGAGCAAAGAGCTCTGGCACACCACTTTGGAAATCTTCCAGCTCTCTTGTATTGAGAGGGAACAAGCAGCTAGATACTGTGTATGGAAAAATTCAGATCTCTGATCAGTCAGCAAATGGATACCACGGAGATAGGAGATATTTCATGGAGCACAGAACTGCAAAAAATACCTATCTGAAGATAATACAGGATGAACTCACTGCTTGGTCTGCTGGTGAGCCAGAGCAGGAAAGCTGCACCCTGTGTCAGTCTGCAGAGGTGGGGGAGGAAAGGGAATACCAACAGACCCGCTAATAATACAAATCAGCATTCACTGAAAGCACGGGAGGTGCTAGGCAGCAAGTGATGCCTCCTGTTCCCACCCAGCAGATCCAAGAATTCTAAGTCCTGCAGATTCAACCTTAAATTAAGATTTTCCCACCTTTTTGGGTTTTTAGGCCTTGCTTATATTCTAACTTTTACAGTTCTCACACTACACAATTAATAATAGCAAAATTGTTACTAAAAGCAGTTAACGCAAGAAAATGGACACGTTTCAACTCCACCCCATAGGGCAGAGGGGCTCTATGCATAAACGAGGCTGCAACACATCGACATACACCCAGCCAGTGCAGAACAATTTCCCCACAACCTTGCTTCCACTTTCGTCCTCTGCTATGAACCAGGTCTGATGGGAACAGTGTCCCTGTGGTTGTAAAAGAAAAGACTGGGAGAGCTCCAAGCTGGTCCTTCGAGCAGCTCAAAGGTGGATTTCCTGAGCTGTGCGATTGCACCCAGGACCCAACCAGCGCATCACGAATGAAATGAGAAACGAAGCACGGAGTCTCTTCGTCCTTCACGGATCTTGCTGCGCCTACTTACACAGGATAAGTTTACCAAGCAAGCAGGGATCTCTCAAAACGTTAAACCACGTTTAACGAGGGCAGGCATAAGCAGGATTTCAAACCTCGACAGCTCGGGGTGGGCAGCAGACCTCCGATGGCGAGAACCGCGGGGATCCCCGGCCGCCCCTCGGTGCTCAGCAGCCGGCGATCACCGCCGCCTCCTCCCCGCCGGCGCACTGCGGCTGCGACCCGGGGACCAGCGGGGAGGGAAAGAGCACCCGCGTGGGGGGACAGCCCATGGGAGGGACAGCCCGGCCCCGGGCGGCACATCCCGTGGGCCTCCCGCCGGCCGGGCGCCCA